>JAZHYW010051539.1:0-73953 GCA_037355805.1 Ixodes ricinus
CTTTATGTTTCACTTATATACAAATATATATGGTAATTTCTAGTGTGAAGTAGAGTTGTTTCATTGTCACATACAGATGAAACAAGACAGGAAAATGAGATATTTAGACATGTGCGAATAGTGGATTTTGAGTTCGAAGCGAATAGTGGTTCTGGCCGAATGTTTTCTAATAGAATATTGAATGGCTTCTCCAAGTTTTTCACTACTGCACCATACCTAAACGAAAACCCATCTGAACTTGTAAAGGTTGTTCCTAAGCTTCCACTTGCCCATATCTAACCGTAAGTTAAGTTTAATTTAACATATTTATGGACTGTGACCTCAGAAAGTCCATTGCCTTCTTTGGGAATGGCAAGTAAACGATGCATCTTACATAAAGTAAACCTATAGAGGTGCCCAGCTATACATAATTGAGGGGATTTAATAGTGTCTTGCTATATGCAGATATCTTTATTAAAGCTAGAATTTGGAAAAATTAAAAAAGACAATCATGACTGATACATAAACATAAATTGTCAGGACATCTCTGCTTAACATATACTCACATAATATAGCCATAGTTAAATTTGGAAAATTTTACTGCACTTAGATATCAACATTCACAAAGTTTCCTTTCTTTTACAGAACATGTGCGTGCATGCACTGCTTCGCGCTCTCAAAGTGAACTTTGCTTTAAGAATGACCGCAGTATTTGTACTTTTTAAAGTGTTGATGGCATTTGCCTCGTTAAGCGTGCTTCTTACTGTGCGACGGTCCACTGCGGTGAAGCAACGGCCGCAGAAGCGAGGTCTGTGGGTGTTGCTTCTCTGCAGTGCACCAGTGCTCAATAAGAAGTGCGCTCAACAGGGTTAACCCGCCGCAATCAACCCTTTGAAAAATATGAATATCAGAGTTCATCTCGAAGCTGAATATTGAATAGCGATTATTCGAATTCACTATTCGAAAAATCGAATATTTACGCAACACTAGAAATATTTTTTCCGTGGATGTCAAAAACATTCTTTCTAACTTGACTGACAAGCAAGGGTTTTGCAGACCCTAAGAGTGCCCATTTAATGACTGCTTTAGACGGGCATTCTCTAACTGTAAGATACGACAGGTGCCACCTTTATCGGAATTTAATCCTTTCTACTTGTCCTAGTCACCGACAAAGTAGAAACGGAAAAGAGGAGTTTCAGTCATGCCTGCTTCAAGCGCGAGTTTCCTACCTTCGACAACGCTTCGATGTGGCCCTCTGAGCGCGCGCGCAGCCAAAGCACAGCATTAGGCGCAGAGCGCAAGCTGGAGGCAGGGTGTTCTAAAGACACGCCCCCCCCGTTCTCATTCTGTCGGCGTCTGTAATTGAATCGGTGTCAGTTTAGGTCTTGTTGCCATTTGGTACGCCGCCATTGTACGCACAAACAGATGACTCTTTATGTACAGTTCTTGGGACGGCCTGCTGTCGTTCCGGATAAGGCTGGACCCCTACCTTCTGCGGAGGGTCAAGGACATCATCACCCACTACCTCAGCCTCTTCTCACTGGTGAGCAGTTGCCCGTGGAGCGGCGTTTGGGAGGCCGAGTTTCAACTTCCAAGACATCATTCTCGTAACGGGAAACACTCGAGGAAACAGGCTCTACGGGGATACGTATCTACAAGTACGATTCCATCGTGCATCCAAATTCAAATGCGCAGGTACATTTCACTCTCGGATATCTGCAGGAACAACATTTCCTACCGAACCTTTACGTAGGTGTGTGTTTGTGTAAGAGCCCCACTCATGCAAGTCACATTGTCAAATCTTTACTTTATCAGTTAATTGGTTGAGAGAATCCACATAAGGATCTTGCACTGCCAACTCCCAGCTTGCTTTCGTCTTAGCAACAAGTGAAGCTTATTGTCGAGTTTCGTGTTTTGTCTTTTCTCCTATTTATCCCTTGGTGCCACACTTCATTGCAGACACAGCGCCATCTACAACACCGTCCACATCCATTACTGGTAAGCAACCTCTCTAAGTGGAAAATTTACTATATGCACATTTTTTTCAAGACAAATACAAATGTTTATTGGAAAACTGTTCAACATATACCGTCTTTACCGCATAACGGACGCACCGCATAATGAACGTGCACCCCCCACAATGGGTACACAATATTTTGACTTTTTTTCCCTCGTGTAATGAACGCAGCCTCCAATTTTCGGCTCCGTGAGTCTCAAATTGCGTCCAGCCAGCCAACCAAGCTAATTTTCTTTCGCTGCCAAGCGGTCAGGTCAAGTCAAGCTAAGCCAAGCCACTTTCATAATGGCTGTAAGTCCGTAGTTGTGGAAGTGATCTAATCAGAAACCGAGCGGAGCACACACTCGACGAAGCTTGGGTCGAGGAATTGCCCAGCCCCATACATTCTTCGCCTATTGGATGCATTGATGTCAACAAGCACGCTCGTCGTCTGTGGTCCACTTTCGGACAGTGAAATCGTGAAAATGGTTAGGCCTAAGAATGGTTCCACTGCTCTTCGTGTTGAGTGAGCTTCGAAGGGCGCTTTTCCTTCGGCAAAAGGCACGCCAAAGCGCCCTTTCACATACTCGGGATAAATGAGTTTATTTAATCTGTAACAGAACGAGGCAGCGAGGTGATATATATTGCTAGTATCCGGCGGCACGCTACGCGTATATACCGCGACTATGTGTTTAAGAACTCGTACGAAGTCCAACCGCCGAGGATCAAGTTTCGTTCATGGAGACGACGGTTACCAGGGTCTCCGTACTCTCTCAATTTACGGGGCAATGCAGTGCAGGCTGCGAGTCTGGGGACCCCTGGTAACAGCCGTCTCCGTGAACGAAACTTGATCCGTACGAGCGGGCTTCGGCGGTCGGATTTGTAAGAGTTCTTATGCACATGGTCGCGGTATAACGTGAGTGCGCCGCCGGATGCTAGCAATATATATTACGCCCTAAAAAGGTTCACCCTTATAAAGCATGGTTAGTCTGCTAGCACGCACTCCGCACTGACCAGCCATAGGTGCGCCTCAATCAGTGGAGACATGCCACAGTATCTTGCCGTGTCATATTGGCACCTAATATGACATTTTGCAGCGGAGTGTGTAAATGCAAAAATTTTACCCCTGCATGAATGAGCGCAGGCTTCCCAAATATGTGTCAAATTTTCGGGGAAAAAAGTGTGTTCATTATGTGGGTAAATACGGTAGCCCCATGCATGGCTATTAAGGGAAGACTCTACCTGAGAATGTCAACTTTTGAACCGCTCACTCAATCGGCGTGAAATTTGCAGATGGTGTTTTTAGTCATATAGAAGTGTCCCTCTTTAAAACAGAATAGCTTTTGTCAGCCAACTTTCAAGGAGTTCTGCAACATTTGGCTCTAACAGCTGGGTGTAACGACCTGCTGTAATAAAACCGACATTGTATAAAACGTTACGCCCATAGGGATCTCTATAAAAGACTCTGAGTTCTCCAGCAGGATTTGAGCTCAGCACCTTGAGATTGTGAACCAAGTGCTTTGTCCACTGAGCCATTCATGATCGGGGGTCGAAGCATGACAAAGGTGCAATGACCTGCTTTTGGCCTTTTCTGTCTTGCTGCGCCACCTCACGGCATGTGGCAGAAATGAGAGTGAGACACTCGTTAGGAGCTACCGTTCAGATACCCTTCTCTTCTTCCCTGGAAAGCCTATCACACATTCTGTGCTTATCAGTCTTCTGTCAGCATGATCAAGCTTGTACAAGTTTTTCAGACCAAAAGCTTTGAAGGGACATATGCCAAACCAACAAAAAACGTTCAGCCTGTCTATTCTCGTGAAGAAGGAAGACCAGCGGAGCTGTACTCGATACACTGCCGCAACGCACACGCGCCCGCTTCTCGGCTTCTTTCTTGTCCGACACGCCGCCGATCGTGGATAGTCTCCGGCGACCCAGAGTCGATCGATCGCACACAGCGCACGTGACGCCCCAAACGGGCAATCTCAAGAACTCCTCCGGAACATCGCTCGTCGCTCCCGGGAACTGTTCAGCCGGCTTGGAGTGCAGTCTTCGCCAAGCCCTCGTCCTTGCGCTGGGCCTCCGTGCAGCACAATTGTCGTCCGTGGCGTTGGCTTGCCGGCGCCTTACATCGCTGGTTCTGTTCCTCGGCGGCCAGGTCAGCACAGCGCCTTGTTGCGCAGAATTCAGCGCTCGACGCTGTGTGTCGGTGCAACAGCGGCTTTGCGGCGGTTACGTGACCATTCGCTGCTGCGTACACGCCGCCGCTTCCTCCTTCCGGCGTCTTCTTCTCGGTGTGCGCGCGGTCGACCCGTCCCAAGTCCAAACCGAAACTGACAGAACGAGAACAGCGCGCAAAACAACAGGCCGGTGCGCGGCGACAACCGCTGTGCTCGTTACGGTGCTCACCTGTCGTCGTCTGCTTTTCGCGCTGTTTCCAGATGAATTCCCCACCAATGCGTTGCCCAACCATCCATTCTTCTATGACAGCGGAAGGCCGGTGCGCCATCTACGAGCGACGGCGGCAACCATACTGCTGTGCTTGCCGCCGTCGCGATAGATGGCGGCAGCTTTCCAGAAAGCGTTTTTGTTGACAAGGTTTTGTACCGGGACACGATCCTCTGGAACCCAGCCCTTAACAGCTCTGGTTGCAAAAAATGTAGTTCTTTCTTTTTTAACTTTGGCATTTATTTCACAGAATCACCCCTAGGGGCGTTACTGAGCAGCACGCAAATATCATGTGATACCCGGAGTGGAGGATGCTCATTGTTTAGACATCACATGCGGCTAGCAGCACGGCATGATTGCGCTGCTTTCAGACGCGGCGCAGGTGGTCTCGTCATCGTTCTCTCAGCGGTGACGCAACACACGGGATCGTGAAAAAGGTATAAGTTTCCATCCATATCTGAGAAGAAAACAACTGGGGGGAAACCAGAGATTGCGTTAAAATCGGGGCAAAAAGGAGTGGGCGCAGCGCGATGGTGCGCTTCCGGAACCACTTTCTGGATGCTTTCACTTGACGACTCGTAAGCATGGAATATATTTTTGCTTTTCTCCCGAGTGTCCATTTCTGCTTCATGATTCCACTAGCGGACTCGGCACCAATGATTATGTCGATGATGCGCCTTTCCTTTTCCCCATTGGATCCCGAATTTTTTCTCCGTGGTGTCCGTGCCACCTGTCGAGTTGCAAAGTTGAATGAATGCACATGTCGCTTACTAGGATGTCCAAAACGGTAGAACTCTTTTTGTGTGTCTGTTCAACAAATCAGGGTCCCGAGGACCCCACGATTCGAAGCAGAGTCTTTGCCTTTCTTACGGTGCAGTAGCTGCAACATAGTGTTGTGATCGGAGAAACAAAGACAAAAAGGTAACTTATGCTGGAGTATTTCGGCCATTTACGCCTACTACTGGCTGATGCCACTGGGATTTTTTTTTCTGTGCAGTAAAAGGTGCATGTTGCTGAGATGTTTATGCTCAATCACTACGAGTGTTCATTATTTTAGACTGACTTATGACCAGCAAGACAAAGTGTCATATAACGCTCCCGGTGATGCCACTGGCTGTGATCCCCAGGTTCGTTGCGTTTTATTGACAGTAACTATAACCTGAACCACAAAGTGCCTGCATCTGCAGGCCAGGCATGAAGAAATGCCACATCTCCTCTCTTTTAGTATATTGTCATTACGGTCCTCACATAAACATCTACATCTCTGCAATGTCTCAAATGGTCTGTCATGTAAGCATTTGTCAATCAAATGATTTGTCAGCTTAAATGCCTAATCTAACAAATGACCCAACCACAGAATAATTTCACAGAAGCATGCCTGTTATTTTTTTTCTAATTCTTACCTCCATTTTAAAACAATATAACGCGAGTTTGTTTTTCGGAATTACGTGCTCTAAAACACACTCGCAATGGAATCGGAAGCCAGCCACGAGACGCGCAAGTCCGGAGAAAGCCAGAGGAGAAAGCCATCCCTCCCGCTCAATGCAGGAGATCCGTGGAAAGAAGTGGGGTGGGGAGAGAATTTATTAGCTATTGGGCCCGTGTGTGGCACACAGAAAATACATATTAAAAACACGCGAGACGGAACAACGCGCGCACGCCATAAAGAGAACCCTGCGCACGCGCCTGTCGCCGAGAATGCGGGCACTGGCCAATTCAAGCCAAGCCAAGCCAGGCCCAGTAAAGTCAACACAAGCTGCGCTAAGACCGCTACGTAATGGTGCAACACGAGAGTTGTTTATGCAGAGGACCAGAACAAGAAAGTGTGATCGTGTCTGGTGCATTGGTTCAGCAGTCTTTTTTCTGCCTGCACATTTTTTCGTTTCTGCTCCAGAGTGGTCTGGTGGCGCTCTGTGTGTTGGTGCCTCTAAGCTGCGGGGCCTTGCTTGGGATTGTGGGTTTTTCTAGGAGCTCACGCGGAAGAAAAAGGAACTGCTACCAGACGAGCCGAGCCCTGCCGTGCTGCTGCTTACTCGTGCAGCAGAGATCATACATACTAACTCTAGAGGAAAAGGTCCGCCATTTTCCCATGCACTCTGTATGCGTCGCGGGTGAGCTATGCAGGCAGACCTTCGGGGCCCCGCACATGGTTACCAACTGCCTTCGATTGGCTGTGTTCCGAGATTTTGATGGGGCGCGAATGAAAAAAACGTCCGACCCAGCGTTTGCACAAAAACGGTTCTGCGGTTTTATTATCCGTCTGAAGGCGACCGCATGGAGGAAGAAACCGGACCCTCGGGTTCGGGCCGCGCTCGCGCTGTTTACCTCGAACGCGCGCGCTCGGAGAACCAGTGATGGGAGCGCGTTAGGGTGCCCCGACATCTCAGACAAAATATCGGGCGGAGGCGGGCGGAGGCCGCAACAATATCATCAGAGCAGTTTCGATGAACTTCAACAATCCACGAACTTACCGTGAAAGATAATCGCTCCTTTCGAAGCTTTTTGCATAGCCAAGTAGACGCACGACCGCTCCTCAAACACTAAACTAAACCAGATACAATCGGCTTCTCATTGTCGCGCAGGTCGCGTCCCAGAATATGAAACCGAAACTACCTGATTTCCGAGATTTACAGAAGGGAAGTACGCAAGCGTAATGAGTATACTTATTTTTATAAACCTTAGAATAGCTCAGAGTTTAGTTTCCAACGCAAATTATCACTGTCCATTCTGCTGAGTTTTCATCTCTATTACCATTGGCGACTGTCCTTCAGCTGGTAACATTGCCTTTTCTCTCGTGTTCTGTTGTTCTCTTTCGTGACCTTTTTACCGGGGCCCCGGATGTCAGCGCACAGGGATTTGCCACTCCTCCTCACCCACCTTTACCCTCTGCTGGGTAGCAGCTAAGGTATTGTAAACGGAAGGACCTGAGCAGTGAGGATGAGTGCAGTCAAAACATAAACTGGCATTTCTTCTCTATTTCCATTGACTTTTCACTTCTGCCAAGCTCTAATGCGCAAAATTGACGCAACTGCTGCCCGCGTTATAATAGTGATAATATTTTTTTCTTTTTTAACGGCATCAAAACCTGCCCTCGCGTTATATTCATGGTCGCGTTATGTTCATGCAAATACGGTAATTAGCATGTGTTGTCATGTTTTTTTAAATTTGAGTGAGGCATTTAAAATGTGTGCCTTCAAATGTAATATTCCTTTGCATTGACTCCGTAAAGACCAGTTTTCTATCCACACTTTATATGCGGGGAGCATTAATTTGTTTTACAATTATTAAAATAATAAACTTTGTGCTGGTGATTTTATTAAGCTTGGTCAAGTCCAGGATGTATATGCATAGATGGGTATGGGTTAATGGGCAAATGAGTGGGACTGCCCTGATTTTTTAAAGATGCAACAATCGGGATAGAGAACCAGTGGTAAGTTTATCTCAAGGAGTTTATCTCAGGAGTTTATCTCAAAGGCAATGGTGCCTTTGATTTTTATCCAAGCAGGTGGACAAGGAATTTTGCTAAAACTGTCAATTAAAGTAAGAACAAACAAACGATGGGATAGATGCTTAGCAAGCGTTAGCAGCCAGACCCGTTTATACCGAGCAGCAGGAAACGCCACGATCAGTGCGATATAGCATGTACTAGTCTCGATGTAGCAAAATCCATTTACAACAAACTCACGATATGATGCGCTTGTTGAAAGGCGAGAGCTTCTCTCTCTCTCATCTCTTCGTCTCCACCTTAAAACAAAGTGGTGGAAAGCTTTTGTCTTTTTTGCATGAGTGCAGTAGTTTTGTTTTTTTAGCTTGTCTCCCCTTCTGAATCACTTTCTTCGTAGGCAACCGCTTTGGGATGAAGTTTCTGTTTTTCTTGCGTGCGTGCAGTGTTTTTTCAGCTTTCTCCCCCTTGTGAATCGCTTATCTTTGTCAATTTTGTTCGGCAGCTGGAGCTTTTGGAATATTCTTTCTTTCCTAGATTTTTTGTGGGGGAAGGGACAGGCTAGAAGACGATTGTTTGCACGTTTTTGGAAGCCTTCCCGGGGGAAAAAGTTTGATATAGCCAAGTATGTTGTTCGTTATAAAAAGTACTTTTTACATGCATTTTTATTTAAATTTTTCGTGAGTTCGATATTGACAATAATTTGCTGTACGTGGGTTCGTTCTAAACGGGTTTCACTGTAGTGAGCTACAAATAAGTGTTCACCGTACTTTGCAAAAAAAAAAAAAAACACTCCAGTTATTAATTTTGAAGCGTGGGATAAAGACCTGCCAGACATGGTATTTGTGAGCGTCTGCAACAAATGCAAAACATGTTATAGAAAAAATATAAATAAAAGTTACTAGCGGGGGCAGAACGCAAAGCCCATTCAGGTCCTGAGAAGCAACGTCGGCATCCTCACTTTGGGTTGTGCCACGCTTTCGCTAGATGGCGTACACCAAAACTTCTCACCACAAATTGGGTTGCACGGTTTGATGGTTACCTTGGGAGATGCAGTGTTTGTTTGTGTTCTTGATTTTGGCTTCAGAGACAAGACTGAGAGTGAAAAGTTGTGTCTTGTAGTTGATGCAAAATGCCTTTGCTTTATGGATTTAAAATTTCTCCAGCGTAATGGATTGTGCAAGCAGGAGAGACTATGGGAGTCGTAACGGTGTATCCCAAAATTATTACAGTACTAATTTTGCATGCGCAGAAACAGCTACAGCAGTTGTTGTTGTGGGATAGGGTGATCAGCATCCTATGTCAGTGTGAAGTGGTGCACCCCAACATGCACATTGGTATAAAGTGATGGAGTTTGATGCTTGTGTGCCAGGATGAAGCTGTGTGGTTTGACATGAGCAATGCAGTGCGAGTGCCACGGTGTGGAGGCACGTGATTGGTGTGATAATCATGTTATCTAAACCAGGGTTTCTCAAACTGGGTTCCATAGAACACAGGGGTTCTGCAAGCTGGTCTCATGGGTTCTGTGAGCACCCGAATTGCAGTGCCTCCCCCCCCCTTCTAGTTTAGCCTTCCACGGACTGAACCATGCGTTGAGATGGTATTGTGGACAAAGCAACGTCACCCTTCGTACTCATATGTATATATATTTTACATTGTGCCCCAGGTTAACCCCTCTGCCTTCTCGCTCTGTCTGTAGGCCTCCATTTTGTCTTATAGATGCTTTCAAGCAGCTGTGCATGGGCGCCGCCATAACCAACTTTCAGTGTTTGTTTGTTTTTGTTTTGTCTTATTATGTTCGCTTTCACTTCATCATTGCCACAGCAGGACGGTCTAGTGCCACTTTAGGTATATAGTGTGTCCTTCTCCCCAGCATAGGCCTTTGTGGAGGCTGGTCAATGTCCACTTCAGTGGCTTAGCATCTCGGTAAGACGAGAAGCTCGGCAATGGCGGTTCAACTTGGTGCGTGTTTAAAGCATCTATACTCTCAGCTCTCAGTGCAATAAACTCTTGTTCACAATCTAAACACCTTTAATGGCCAGTATTATTGGTTGGCAACAAGGGGGAGTGGGGGGGGGGGGGTTTCTTGGGACTTCTTGATGCTTGCTGGCGTTCCCTAGGACGAAAAAGTTTGAGAACTCCTGATCTAAACGGAGGTCGATCGTCTACGTGCAAAAATGTAGCTGAGTCGTTTGATGTCCATATTGCATTTTTAGCACCTTGTAAGTTGGTGCAACTGTGCTGTAAAGTTGCTGTAAAGGGCAGAGATAAGAGCAAGTGTTCTGTGAAACACAAGAGTAAGTATATAATAATAGTTCCTTAATCACCCGACTCACTTTTCGGGAAGAGGGTTATAAGTGTTACATTTGGTTTGTTAAACAGTAAAAGATTGTGTACATATAGGCAGAGCCGTATATTGGGAGAGTTTGGCCAGTGGGTGTGGCGACGAAGGCGCCGGAGACGAGAAAAGTAAACGAAAGGGAGGAGAGCGCCGAAGGAGCGAGAGAGAAAGAAGGGAGCAGAGAGGAGACGACCGCCATTTTTACGCAACGCTGTCGGAGAAGAGCAATGCTGAGGCTACGCGTCGTCTGCTACGGGCCGACTTCTTTTTCGCCTGAATAAAAGTTTGTGGCCATACGTCGAGAAAACTTCATTTATTAGCTTTATAACCCACCGAGGAATAATACTATATCCTTTTCTTGCCAGAGCCAGCGATATAAAAGGAAATAATAGAGATTTAGATGGCGATCCAATGCATTCTAGCGGGAGAATGATCGAAGATGGCGGCCCTCCCCACTCAGCTGAGAGCAGCCAGGAGTTCACGCGCATGCGCTCATGCCTCTCGCTCTGCGCCGCGTGCTGATTGGCTCGCTCGGGAGGAGAGTGTCACGGCGGCGAGATCATAGACCGACCAAGCTCTCCCCATATACGGCTCTGCATATAGGAA
Source organism: Ixodes ricinus (assembly GCA_037355805.1). Classification (NCBI taxonomy): domain Eukaryota; kingdom Metazoa; phylum Arthropoda; class Arachnida; order Ixodida; family Ixodidae; genus Ixodes; species Ixodes ricinus. The sequence goes on from JAZHYW010051539.1 coordinate 10,810, forward strand.
GAAGGAGCCAATCACCACGATACAGCACATCCTATCAGGCATATTTGTCCTTTCTTAATATCGCATATTAATATTAATAATAATAAAGGTTTAATTGCCAACATTTGTATTGTACGTTATCCGGCCCGCTTAAAGCATGTCAGTGCTTGTATAGATTGCACAGTTGATTGTGGATTGCACAGTTGGCACAGTTTATAAGACCCTGCTGAATTATAAAATGTGTACACATGTACACACACACTGCAACAGTTAGCACGAACAAGTGATCACTGTTTTTTTCTGTTTGTGTTTTTTAGAATTGACCTGTTGTCACAAAAACAACTACCATATTTACATGCATAATTAGTGCACCCCCACAGTCATCAATATTTTTTTTTCGTGCGTAATGAATGCATTTGAATTTTTTGGCCTTGCTAAGTCCTGAAGTGCGTTTGACCCAGCCAGCTACCAAGTCAAGTAAGCTACTAAGTCAAACCAAGCCAACCACTATACATTGATATGTTTACACACATAACATAGGTTTCTACTGATTATACACTCATACCTTTACCTAAGGGTGTACTGTATTGCCTCTTTATTCCAACACTTTTTACATGGGCAAGTAGAAATTATGCAAAGGCTATCGGTTTATGTTCTTGCTGTTTTCCACATTGCTTCTTGCAGGTGGTGCTTGACACTGGTGCCGGGTCTCGTGCGTCTCAGAAGAGGGAGCTGTATGTCTCACTTCTGCTGGACTGCATCTGTGACAACTTCATCCCCAAGAAAGGAGTGGCCCACGCACATTTTGGCCAGGTGAATGAGACAGTTTCTATCGAAAGGCTGCAGAAAGGAAGAAAGACATTTTTCAAGTTTTCGTGGGATTGGAGGCACCAGCTGTGTGCAGAACAGGCACAGTTGGTGATAAAATTGCATGAGCTTTCTCTCTAACACGCTTAACTGTCTCTACAACAAACTCCACGGGACCGACAAAAACATTTGCCATAAAGGTACCTTCGTCTTACAAGTTTCGTGGGAAAAATTGAGCACGTAAAGTTAAGGCAAGTCTCCTAGATAGTGACCCATCTGCCTGACATACACACTCTTTTAGGACGGCTACTTAAGGCTAGTAGTACACCAAAAATGTAGTATCTTTTTCACCGCAAAAATAAAGTAGGCATCGCCGGAAACTCGGCCTTCGTCCAAATGTAGTGCTAGCGGTCCATACCAGATGCCAAAGCTTCAGAACTAATCATTATCTTATTCAAAAGCTATAACTGATTTTCTGAAACTCAATGGGAAAATGGGGCTCAGTCTTGGTAGTTTGCACCATTCAGCCCCATGTATTTGTGGGCTTTGTTGGGCACCACTAATTAACCATTGAAAATTTTCGAAAATCGCTTATAACTTTTGATTTATGAAACTGAGCATTCCACCACAGAGTAGTTTACTTTTGCGATTACAAAACTCAATTTCTTTTGGGTACAGCAATTCCTAATTTATTCCGGATCTCATATTTCGTAACATCAGTTAAACTTGGAAGTTGTTTGGAGGATCGGTGGCCGAGTGGAGTGGGCTAGTACACACCAGCTCGGAGCACAGTGAGCGAAAGCTCGCGCTGCCGAACCCAGCGATTCTAGGTTCGATTTCCACCCCTGCCGATTACGATCTGGATGAGCATTGTATACCGGCGTGCGGTCGTGCATCACCACTGCGTGGTGCACGTTAAAAGACCCCAGGCTAGCAGTTGTACTGCTCTGGCTAAATTTCTCATCTACAGTTGAGACACCAGATGCCCATTCGGGCTTACTAACTTCCGGCTGTATAAACATATGCACAACAGAATTACGGTTACTAATAATTTATCAATACTTTATTATATTTATCAATAATTTATATCAATAATTTATAATTTATCAATAAGTTATTAATAATTTATAATTATTAATAACACAAACAAAAGAGTTGTTTGTGTTATCACATAATTTATCCCCACAGGCACCACATGTACAGTAATCCCTCGTTATAACGAAATCACTATTTTTTAATTATCGCTTTTATCGAAGTTCAATGTGGTCCCGACCGAAATACACACATCTTTTACTGGATTATTCTAAGTGTGTGGGCGGCCGATCACACTCATTACAAAGGTCGCGGCGCCGAAAGCACGCAAGCTTACACGGAAGTGCACGGGAGACCCTTGCGTTCCCTCCCCCTTCTCCACCGAGACAAATGGCAAACTGGGAAAACTGAGTAAATGGGCGACGGAGGGCAGAGCGCACAGGGCTGGCAGAGTGCCGCTTTCGATGCCGATGCACCGACTCAGGGACGCGGGCAGAGAGCGGCGTCAACGTCCTGATGCTACTTGCAGCACTTGCAACTGTTGCTGCCCGGCTCCTGTCTGGAATCGGGTCAAAGGAACGATGGAGCCCAGAAGAGATTATCCCTCTGGGAGCCCCCAACGTGCGCACCTGCGGTGTACTACATGCACACGTGCGTTGTACAGGAGATGGGGAGTGTTTACCTAAAGTTGCTTGAGGTTGAGAAAAGTGGCAGGCCCAAGTCTGAAATCGCTAAAGAACTTGACATTCCGGCATCGGCTGTTCGACACTGTCCACCATTTTGCAGAACAAGCAAGGCATATTGGACAGGTTCGAGAAGTTTTTCATGCCGGAAAAAGTGTGCTCGCGACCCGAAGATGAAAGATTGCACAACTGCTTCGTGCACGTCGAATTTTCTCTCAAGCACATGCTTGCCGAAGCCAGCGCACGATTTCCATAGCTGCAACAATCTCTACAGGAGTGTGTGAAAACATGTTGGTAAAGCCACCGAGGATAACTTTGATTCATTCGCGCTTGTCGATGTGGACAATCCCGTGATTCATTCGCGCTTGTCGATGTGAACAATCCCGTTTTCGCTCCTGCAGGGATGCTGCAATCATAGACCTTGTGTGCGGCGGGGTAAACACAAAGAGACGTTGGAGAGGCACCTCAGGAAACGCCGACGACTGCGGCAGTGCGAAACGTCCTACGGCTGCTTCGAAACAAAGTGGAGTGCGGCGACAGTGACAGTTTTCTTGCAATGCCTGTGGCAGCTTGAGAACTGATGCCCGGATGAAATTATCGGCAAACTCCACTTAATTATCTTTTTACTCAGTAAAGCTGCCACAGGATGTTCATAACCAAGGTTTGTTTAATTAAATATACGGTCAAAGTGTTCCGCAGTGTTCCCGCCCATCTTCAAGGCTGCTGGCGTCTTTTGTAGCGTTAGCTACACTGGCTGAGGTTGAGCATTTTCGCATGGCCTCTCATAATGAGCCGTGCTCATAATGCGGAGCGTGCGGCGGCGGAGCTCTGCATAATGAGCGCAGCGCCGGTGCATGCGCGCTGCATGCGTAATGAGCGCGGCTCGCATAATGAGCACGGCTCGTTATGAGAGCCACGCGAAGCCGCCGCTGCGCGCCCCGTCCGCTGCGGCTGCGCCTCTGCTCGCCTTGCCGGTCTGCGCATTCCAGAGGAGTGACGTCATAGCCGTGGCAGATGCACTGTGCGCCGCCGCGTGCCCAGCTATGCGCCTCCGTTGCGCAGTAGCCAAGTCTGACGCTGCACCGGAGCAGCTTGATAGCGCCTCTCGTTTTGTACGCATAAGCTCACGCTACGTATATCCTGGCATAGCCGAGCTAAGCCACCGCAATTTTTTTTCAACCCTATCGCTTTTATCGAATTATTGCTTATATCAAATTTTTGCCATCCCATTGACTTCGTTATAACTAGGGATTACTGTATTTGTTGACTACTGCTGACCTTAAACAGTGTTCAGAGCAGGCTCCGGACGTCCCAAACATCACCCACGAACGTTATGGCACGACGGACCTTAACACCTGAAGCGAAACGTAAGAACAAATTATCACAGAAACAAAAAGCATTTAATAAAGATAATCAGAAAAGAAGGTGTTGCTATCAAAAGACCTTGGTATTGAGAAATTATTAACAATGTGCTGAACCGGCAGTGGCTAATTTCCAAGTCCAGAACACTTTTTTTTTGTTTGTTATTCTTTGTTTTTGATTGGTTGAGAGGATGTTGCAATGTTGTCCCTTCGATTCCCTTTCTTGTCTCGGAGGTGCATGCTGTTCAGTATGGTGTGTGCATGCAAGAAAAAATGTAAGAAAGAAGAAGCACTGCGGCAGTTGCTCAATGCCAGCTGTGGTCACTGCAGCTCTCTTCCCCATGTGCCTCATTCTCTATTCACATCACATAATTTGCATGAAATCGATTACTTCATACCTACCTCGAAAATTCACAGTAGCGGTCAGTTATATCTTGCTAGGCCGTGTATTTTATTCGCCAAACATGAATTCATTGTGGCGTTCATAAGTTCATATTGAAACTGCAGAGGATGGGCCAGGGCTTTGGTTTACTTCAATAAACAGTCATTTTTGTGTTAGATGTGTTTTATATCAAGGTGTCTATACCCCTGTTGTCACGCTTCAATTAAAGCTAATGACATGATTAAAGACTAGTATGTATAAATTAACTTTCTGAAAGCAATCCAGCACATTGTTCAAGTTCGGAAAGCAAATTCTCCAGCTTTAGTGAACAGGAAATGAATGCTGACAGTCGTTTGGCTCTTTCCTTCCTTGTGCTGCAGGGAATTCGCTTCATCCAGGAGGTCGTGAAGCGAGTGAAGCCTACTCAGAATGAATACAGCAGGTATGTTTCACCTTCTCGATCTTCTCACTCAAGGACCACATTATAGGCTCAATGCAATATGCCTCAACATTGTCCTCTGGAAATATTTTTCAAAGGAACTCGATTGTAACATGACACCCTTTATAGTCTTAGCTCCGGAGGGTAATGCCGTCTCTCGGGTTAGTTTTCTTCACATTCTGCCCATTCAAGAGTTGTCGGAGAAAGAGGGGAAGCTGATGCTAGCTGTATTTTCGTTCAAATTGGTTGAACCCAACAGGAAGATCGGTGGCCGAGCGCATTAGCGCACCGCAGTTTGGAGCATATGGAGCAAAACCTCGCGCTGCAGAACCCAGCAATGCTGGGTTCAATCGCCAACCCTGCCTGTTTCGATCTGGATGAGCATTGTACTGACGTGACGAATTTTACCAGTGAGCTCGTGCCTACCTCCCAACTTTCTGAAGTTTTCTTGAAGCTTTGTTCACATATTATGTAACATTTAAGCTTACTTCCTGTCAATTGGTACAACATCTTAAACTAGAGCGTGGGTTCTGAAACGGGGCACCAATAAACCAGGGACCCCTGAGCTCATATTTTCTCAGCTGTCCCAACTCTCAGTTAAAGTGTTTTCCAGTTTAAATTAGCAATATCTTAGGAGATCCAAACCATGATTGTGAACAAAAGACTTCTTAGTTTGTGCCTAATTATTTACAAAGTCTGTAGGTGTCTGCACTGCTTTATTGCACGAACGCCAAGACCAGCTTTTGGTCGAGCCAAATGGAGGTTCCTCAAAACCACAAAGTGTGAGAGCCCCAACGTAACCCGATAAACCCGCAGAACTCTGTCTCACGTTTTGTTGTTGCTTGCAGCATCATCAAGGCTCTCCTTCCCGCACTGTTCGAGAACCTTCTCAACTCGAGCACCGACGCTAAGTTGTGTCGTGAGCTTGTCACGCAGATCCTGAGGGACAGCAAGGACAAGCTCGGTGCTGGCGAACATGAGTATGAACACCCACAGCACTTGCCACATACTGTATATTGTCGCGTACAAGTCAGCCTTTTCAGAAATGGGTATCTCAAATTAGAGTATCTCAGAAATAAGTATGCTTAAAAGAAATATCACTGAAAGACAATTTGTATTTTTATTGGTCAGAATTTTTTCTTTTTTGGGGGGAGGAGGTTTAGGCCCATATTCAGATTCGACCACCATATGCGGCAGTATGCGAAACATAAGGTAAGCTCTTCATGTGCCTCCTGAGCATGCTTCTCAAGCTTTGTAGACTCGCATGACTAGGATGCATGTTTAGCTTAAAGCTTGCCATTGACGCACTAGATTGTGCCACTGTACTATGTGCACACTATTTGTACACTGTATATGTACACTTTATGCGTTTCATATATCTCGGTGTTTCATGGAATGTTGGTTAAACTTCCTGCAAAAGTCGTGCATCATTGAGAAAAACAGTCAGTGCCATATTGGTACGGTGACCATAATCTACATCTTAAAAGAGGGGACATGTGGGGAGGGGGAGCAAAGCGGAAGCAGGGAGTGCGGCTGAAAGAAAATGCAAGGTCTACTACTCTTCAGTTCAATGTACAAATGCACATTTTTCGGAAGTTCTTCGTTTAACAGAGCAAACAAGTGCCTTTCTTCTTAATTTTTACACAAAACACGCCAAATACTGTAATTCCTCGTTATAACGAAATTGCTTTTTTAGAATTATCGCTTTTATCGAAGCTCAGTGTGGTCCAGACCGAAGTGCATGCATTTTGAACCAGATTATTTGAAGTGTATCGGCGGCCGACCGCGCTTATTATGAAGGCTGAGGTGCCGAAAGCGCACAAGCCTACACAAAGGCGCGCGGAGACCTTGCGTTCCCTCCCTCTTCTCCACCGAGGGAAACGGCAAACTGGGGAAACGGCAAACAAGAAAACTGAGCAAACTGGTGATGGAGGGCAGAGTGCGCAGAGCGCTGCTTCTAATGCCGACGCAGCCAACGCAGCCAGGAAGCAGCGTCCACGTTCCGACGCTACTTACGGCACGTGCGGCCTACGCTGCCCAAGTTTTGTCGGAATTGAGTCAAGGAAGCGATGGAGCCAATGGAACCCGGAAAATGTCATCCCTTCGGGAGCCCCTGATGCATGCGCCTGCAGCACACACGTGCGTTGTATGGGAGAGTGCAAGTATTTACTGAGAGTCTCTTAGATCTGCGAGGTTGAGAAAGTGGCCGCCCCAAGTCCGAAATCGTTAAAAAATTCGACATTCCAGCATTGGTTGTTCGACACCGTTCACCATTTTGCAGGACAAGCAAGGTATACTGGACGAGGTCGAGAAGTTTCTCATGCAAGAGAAGGCGTGCCCACGATTCAGAGATGAAAAATCACCAAGTGCTTTGCGCAATTAAATTTTCCCTCGCGAGCATGCTTGCCGCGTCGGCGCACAATTCCCAGAGCTGCAAGGATCTCTACAGGAGTGTGTGCAAACACGGTGGCGAAGCCACTGAGGATAACTTGATTCATTCACGCTTGTCGATGCGGACATTCCCATTGTTGCCCCTGCCACAGATGCTGTGATCGTAGACCTTGCCTGTGGCCTAGGTAAACACAAAGTGACGTCGGAGAGGCACCTCGAAAAACGTTGATGACTGCGGAGATGCGAAGCATCCTACGGCTGCTTCGAAACAAAGTGCAGTGCAGCGGCAGTGACTGTTTTTGCGATGTCTGGAGCAGTTGGAGGAATAACACTATATCATTTTCTTGCCAGAGCCAGCGAAATAAAAGGAAAAAAGTGAAATTCAATGTCAATCCCATGCATTCCACAGGGTGAATGAATGAATACGGCGGCTTTCCCCGCACCGCTGAGAGCAGCCAGGAGCTGGCGCGCATGCGCTCGTGCCACTCACTTTGCGCCGTGAGCCGATTGGCTCACTCGGGAGCGAGGCGTTACGGCAGCGAGATCATAAACTGGCCACACTCTCCCAATATACGGCTCTGCCCTGCCCCAAGAAACATGAGAGAATAGGAGTCGTCTTCAAATGCAAATTCAAACTCAAGCAGATCTGTCGGCAGGTTACCGTATTTACCCGAAAATAGGTCAACCACGAAAATAGGTCGACCCCTATTTACTGAACCATATAAATCTACTTTTTTTTTTTTTTTTAGGAACAGGGGAAGTTAGGGCAAAAGAAAGAAACAAATCTTTATTTACAGCACTCTCGTCTAAATCGCAGGGCGATGCCAAAAACTTAATCATCGTCAGAACTTCCGGACGTGTCATTGTCGTCCGAAGCTTCGTCAGCTTGGTAGACATCCTCGCAAATTCGCAGCAATACCTCACTGGCACCATTGTAAAATGACGACAAGAAAAAAAGGTGGAGACGGGCGAAGCGACGAAAGTCCAAATTCAAAGACGCCAGCAATGACGCGAGCCGCCGTGAGCAACACGCGAGCGCCGCAAGCAACACGCTACAAAAACATCCAATTTTCAATTTTTTTTTTTTTGTGCGCATTTGCAAACGAGAGGAATGGAAGGCAAGGTGCATTGCCCATCGCGTTCTTCTCCCTCCCTTCCCCCTTGCTTAGCAAGGGGAGCGCTACAGGCGCGATGGCGAAACCCGACGCCTGAGGGATGTGCGCAAGCGGCGGCCACAGCGGGGGGGGGGGGGGCTGTCGGTTGCCGCTGTTTCGGTTGTTTTCGTGCACCAAAAGCTTTTCGAAACAAGAAGCGGCGCGGCTCTACGGCAACGCCGGCTCGGTGACTCGATAGCTCCATGCCCTCGGTAGGGTTGAAAATTTGGTCGCGAATGTAGGTCGAAATTCTTTGGTCACGATTATAGGTCGACCCTTAATTTTTGACAACATTTCCGAAAAAAAAGGTAGACTTATATTTGAATATATACAGTAATACTCCTTCCCCTCTAAACCCCTGCCCCAAAAAACGTGGGAGCGTACAACAGGGTTCTCCCCACGGTGGGCGGCAGTGGCTTTCTTGCCCACCGCTCCGACTGACCGCCCACCGCTCGATTATGTCACAGGATGACGATGCGATTTTCCCTGTGCACATGACTGCGGACCATCGTAAGGCCTGTACTCTGCCACGCTATCGCATCACCGACTCTCGCCACTTTTTCAAACAAGGAGAGCGGAGGCCCCCACCATCCTCCGGCAACGCCTGACACGAGAGCGGCAACTGAGCGCGTGTTCTCATGAAGCAGTTGCAACACCCCCCCTCCCGCAACGCCTGCCACGAGGGTGGTGACTGAGTGCACGCTCTCGTAAAGCGGCTGCCATGGCTATCTAGGAGCCGTTTTGCTCAGCCAATGGGAGAATGGGCATTCCTTTTGTGTGTTTTTGCGGTTACAGACGCCACCGGCTCCGCTCTATGGGATAGTTAATGCTTTTGCATTAAAAGAGACCAGCACTCGCAGAGCACATTTAAACTAACAGGATTCACGGAATCACTTTCACTGAAGTGTTTATTACACATGCGAAACATTCTCGAATTTTGCTTTTATATTTTCAACTTGATGAGACATTCCTTTCTCGGTTTTATTTTGTCAATATCATAATAAATAAAATACACCCTATTCTCCGTGGTAGATGTTGTGGGGTAAAGCGCTGGATATTCTATTTTCATTATCCAGCTTTTTGTACTGGGGTAGAGAACAGCACACCACCATCCCAGCACTTCGACACCTCAGCGCCAAAAGTGCTTGTTAGCACAACTACGCATGCCACGGTTTCAAGCCTTGGTAAAATTTCCTACTACAGTCGAATCTCGTTAATCCGAACTCGACGGGGACTGAAAATTTGTACGAATTAAACGAAGTTCGAATTAACGAAAGCTCATTAAATGGAGCACTTACGTGCAGCGCTGCGTTGGGCGGCGCATGTGCACTGAGCTAACACGTGAGTGATGGGTTCCAGGACGTTTATTTTCGCCGATCAAAAGGGAAGTAATCCGTGACGCGTGCCTGTGCGCGGTTCCTCAGTCGTGAATCAACAAAGATAGCTTGGACCTTGGAGACCAGCTCTAACGCGGCATCCGCGTTAGAACGGAACTGTTGCACTCCCGCCGATAACACGCCGAAGAGCAGCAACGCAGAAAATGTCAGCCGCGCGCCCACTGCGAACCGCAGCAATGCGCAAGTGCAAGGCAAGAAACGGAACTGTCGGGCTCCCGTGAAACAGAACTGTCGCACTTCCGCCGAAAACACGCCGAAGAGCAGTGGCGCAGCAAACTTCAGTCGCGCGCCCACTGAAAACACGTCGAACCGCAGCAACGCGCGAGTGGAAGGCAAGAAACGGAACTGTCGCACTCCCGCCGAAAACGCGCCGAAGAGCAGCGGCGCAGCACCGTCCGTCACTGTGCAAGAGAGCACCGCACCGCTTATCACAGCATTCAAGGTCACCACGTGATCGGTTGTCATGGTTATTTCGAACTGGAGACGTTGGAGGCGCTGCTGCGTGAGTTAGCCCGCACCTGAAGGCATGCTTGGCGGCGCGGGATGTTCGAATTAACCGGCGCGGCCGTTTAAGCCTTCGAATTACCGGGCGTTTTCGCACATTGAAATACATATAGTGTAGTCCGGACCACAGCGTCAGTTCGAATAAACCGAAAGTTCGAATTAAGCGTGTTCGAATTAACGAGATTCGACCGTACAATTATCACTTCAAATAAACACAACACGTGAAACAGGCTTTGCACGCATTACCCAAGCAGCGCATGAAGCGAGCTGACGATGCAAGGGATCCAAGATCTGCGCGGTCTATCCTACCTGCGACGTCACAAATGATGATGATGATAGCTAGAGAAGCGCCCCCTGTAGTTTGTGCACGCCGCCAATAAGACACAAAGAGGGAGGTAGAATCGAGGAGAGTCCCTTTTCAATGAGGGCGTTCGCCACCGCTGTCTCTAAAAACAAGGGGACAAGAGGCTGGCCTTCTTACCTGGGAAGGGTTTACAAAGGTCGCGCAAGCATATTCAATTCAGCAAGCCAGCTCGGTCGTAGGCCGCACGGTCGTGTACTAGGGACGTTCGGAGCAACGCGCGTCAAGTGCCTTGCTAGGCCTAGCGTTCCTAGCTAGCCAGCAGTGCGTAGCACTCCCGATTTCGTGCTTACAGCGGTCATCTCCGCGGCATGCAGTTTCAAGACTTCATTTGCTTATCCTTGCTACCTATTCGAGCCCTTGGCAGAAGCCAGGTCGGTATTATCGTTACTGCTGTAGCTTTTCCCAGGCATTCATGGTTTCAGCATTCGTCTCTGCGGCATGCAGTTTCAAGTCTCTATAGAAAAAATAAATTCCCGTCGGTCGTCGCGACGACGTAAGCGAGCAGTGTTGTCGGCTACGTGGATTCGATCGTAAAACGTGCGTAAGACATTTCTGTAGCTGTCGTAAGATCCCGCCGTAACCCACGCAAAACTTACGACAATTTCACTTTGTGAATACGGATTTGTTCTTAGGTTTTGTTGTATGCACCTTTTCTGCTGTAAGATTGTTTCGTGAATCTGGACTCAGTTACCTGAAGCTTTATTTAAAATCGCAGGAAGCACTTTCCCGTCTTCCAAAATAAATAAATATTGAGAAACAGTCTGCGACAGAGCAAAATGACACCACCTGAGGTTCCCGACACCGTGTTTAAACCTCGGGCACCGCATTTTTTAATCATGACGATCGCTAACTGCGCCCGCCTTGCACCAAGCACCAAAATGGTGGTGCCCATGAGAAAATTTGGGGTGGAGTGTTGATACTCTAACCATGGGTTCTCCAAGTCAGTTCCTAGGAATCCAGCATTCCTCCGCGGAGTTCCCTCATGGGCTCCCTGAGCGCTCGAGGTTTCTCGACTTTCCCTGCCTCCGAGTTACGAGTGGTTTTCAGTTTGAACAGCAAATCTGAGCCATTCGTTGATGCATAACTTTCATCCAAACACTCCCATGTATATTATTGTTTACAACGTCTGTAGGCTTGCACACTGCTTTGTTGAATTAACACCGAGTCCGGGAGGGCTTTTTCGGCCATCAATTGAGAGAGACAGGGGTTCGTCGAGATCAAAGGGGTTGAGAACCCTTGCTGTAAGTGTAGCATGTTTTGTGGTTCTAGTAGCGTGCCATCTACAAGGCAGTCCCCTGGGTGTTCCTTTCTTCAAGGTCCCTGGTGGAGGCGCTGTCATCGTTTGTGGGACGCAACCTGGCGTGGAGTACGAGTGGCGTGTTCCGCCTTCTGCACGACGTGGCAACGCTGCACCCGCGGCTGGTGGCTGACGCCATGTCCAAGGTCACCGTGGCCGCACAGGACGTGGAGCGCAAAGAGGAGGCGGCAGCGACGCAGCCATACGGTAAGTGCACGACAGAAGGAGACATCCACATGTTCGTATAAAAATTTTCACTATGGTCATCGACGGGATGAGAAATAGTGGAGAGGAGTTTCGGAATAAACTCTAGCGCTCCTAGGCAAGGACAGAAGCAGAACTGGACACCACTGTGTGCTACCACGTTGGTCTGCCACCTTTTGGCCTTGCCTTTGAGCGCTACCATGTCTTCTCAAATTCAGCGTCAACTTGCCCAACAATTGGCACTAAGGAGTTTCACTTGCCTTACCTCCAGAGGAAGCTTCCTACCAGGTCCCTGTCGTTTCGTCGAAACACGTTTCGTGAACAACTTTGCGTGGACACACATTTCATCGACACTATGTTTCGTGGAAACTCGTTTTGTGGACACATGCTCCTGCGACATTTCTTAGACAACATATTTTTTTTGCTAAGCCGCTAAAAGCTGCCACATAATTCACTGAGGCATGTTGCGCAAACAGCAGGGCTGATCGACGAAACGTTCCAAGTTTGTCGATGAAAGGAACGCAAGAAACCTTTCGATTGAAACAAACTGTCGATAAACGTTGCATGTCGACAAAACATTGTTTGATAAACCGATTGCCACTACAGGTGCTGTAGGCAGCCCATCCAAGAGAGACGCCTTGCCATTTTCATCTTGTTAGTGACTAGTTAGATCATGCCGACAAAGAAAGGTGGGGCACAGAATGTGTCGAGCTAGTACTGCAAGTGTAAAGTGTGTGGGTGCGTGTTGGGGAGTAGGGCCGCCGTGTGCAGGCCTTGTGCAATCACACACTTCGTATGTATAATAATTTAACACATTCTGCGTTCCCCGGCTCATGCTGGAGCTTGCAGGGCAACGCTGCTCTAGGGCTTGGCCCAGTGTTTGAGCGATAAAGTCGGCGAGATCACTGCCCACCGCGGTTAGACAGCGCCACGCTCGACCTTGGCGTAAAGCCCCTTCATGTTTCAAAAATAGTGCAAGGTGCGTCGATGCACGAGGCGTGTGCAACGTGCAGCCCTTGGGAAGATTATGGCGGCACAGCGCAGCACTGGGCTAGATTTCAGACGCCATGTTCTTCCCAGAAGTGGCGCGCAGCACGTGTCTCGAGCATTTCCACAACAATGAATGGCGCCACTTTTCCCAGGATAGAGGGGCTGGCCATCATAGCGCGACACTGGCCAGTCGCGGCACACATTTTTGCCGATCGAGTGTCCAACTTGGAGCCTTTGTGAAAACACCTTGCTTTTGATACGTTCTGTTTTCGTCTTGTATTACATGAAGTTTTATTTATTCAAATTCAACTTACAGACTCCACAGTTCTGTTTCTCAGACTGAAATGGGTTTAATATTGAACGTCCTATGCTTGCATTTCAGAAAAACCTGTCGGACCTGCTGAGTCATATTGAGAAGTGCAGATCGGCGATTGGCAAGATGTGATATCATCCAGTGTAAAGCTGGGGGCTGGGGGAGGGAACTGGATTGCATGCATTGTGTACATATACTTGTGAGATTGTTGACAGTTGTGCCAAGTTTGTTCGTCATTAGTACATGTACATGACCATACTGGAGTTGTACATACAAGTCCTGCAATGCATTGGATTTCTGCCATTTTACAGTGATGAATAAGTTTTTAATTATGTGCGTTATATTTGAATGGTGTTCAAAGACCGCTATGGTTACTGTTCTAGTTTGCCTGCAGCAGTGATCACAGTTTTCTTTACAAGGGCGTTGTGCTAAGCCAAATCATGTCAAATGTCAATTAACCATCATTTTTTGACGTCATTAATTGATGCTTCGACTGAACAAAGGCTTTACCTGACAAAGACCTGAATGAATCTTGTGAGCTGCAATTGTTGGGACTATATAACCGAAGGAATACAAGGAAATAAAAGATTTGATTTGAAAACATCTTTACTGGGACGTTTAGGGCCTACTCTTGCCCTATGATGTCTGTTTAGTTCCCTAAGGGACAAATAAATGGACCTCGGGGCCGTCCTCTTGAGTCATGGGCCCTAGGAGGGCATCCCAGATGAGTTTGCAGTGTGCTGGGGTATTCTCCTAAGAAGTGATGAAGGCACTGCAAGTGGTGGGCCAGTGGTCTTCTGGTAACGAGGCCGGGTGGTGTTCCTGGCTGTCGGTACGCCGAGCGCAAGTTTGTCTGCTTCTTTTGCAGGAGTTCTGGCGATGTCCAAGCGCCGAGCTCCAATGGTTCTGATTGAAGGATAGTGGCTAGACCTCAAGGCAGCTTGCTTTGAGGTCTACCCACTATCCTTCAGTCAGCCAATCGGAGCTCGGCGTCATTCTGACGTCGCCGCAACTCCTGCGCAAGAAACAGACGACTTGCTCTCCGCATAAATGGGCTATGCTTTAAAGTAACAATACTTGAGCCTTCAGAGGGATCAAGATTAACAGCTGTACCCCTCATAACAAGTGGTACTAGCACCACCTAGCCTAAAAACTAAAAAAGAACATGAATCTTCCGCTTGCCCCCCATAGTCAATTTCCTTCCCCTCTACATTTTTGTAACTATCACCAGGCTGTGAGGGTGATTGTTAGGACCTTTGGTGGATCAGGAAAAAGAAAGTTTAAAAACGCGCGTCCCCGCTTTTGTTTTACCGGCAACGGAGTCAGCAATTTTTCTCCGGTCAAAGTTTGTCGGCATAACCCCAACACCGGACCCACTGGGAGACGGGGTCGACACTTTGGGTCAGAGCCACGTATGAGGGAGTCCCAATTTTCCTCCGTCCCACCCATCCCCCAGCAGTGCTAGTTGTACACTTCTGTTCAATTAATTTTCCATAGTGGCACTTAAAAGTCATGGTTGTTGGTCATCTCGACCTTCATATCGGAAATCTCGAGGAACGCTTTACCGTTTTCCATAAATGTTAAAACAGTTTGCAAAGGAGAAAAAGAGCCATCGCCCGAGCTTCCCAACATCTTACGTAAAGCTAGGAATATCGCATTTTCAAACTGTTGCCAATCGCAGCTTGCTAATGCAGCTTATTAGTGGCTCTAGTTGCGGCAGTCCCATACCAGGTGGTGGACCGTGGCCGCGGGTCTGCAGAAGCTCGCATCGAGTTCGTCTCGGAAGACGACGTCTTTCTTGACCAGCGTCTGTGCCACTGCGTCCGGAAGAGTCCGAGGTAGACTCGCTTCCTTTCGTTATACACTCAGGAGGTACTGTAGTCGCCGACAGAGTAGGAACAGCCTAGCGCACTCTCCTATCTTTAATGACCCTTCGGAATCTCGCGAGCACCAAGCATGCATGCACGGCCAAGGCGTGTTGGGTGTTGAAAGGTGACACCCCGTTGTTCTCATTCCGTCGGCGACCACGGTCGGGCCTCGACTTTTTCCGGGTCAAAGTCTTCTCTGTAGGGCAGGGGTTCTCAAACTGGGTCTTGGGGAACACAGGGGTTCCACGAGCTGGTCTCATGGGTTCCACGAACACCCAAATTGCACCACCCCCCATGCCGCAGGCTGCGCGGCAGGACCATACAAAGCGCCTTCATCTCACTTTGTACTGACATCGCGATTGATATAGTGGGGATAAATGGGAAGCAACACAAGCAAAATTGCGTACAATTGTGCATCTGTTGCCTTTCGCTCGGCAAATATGAAGGAGAGGGGGAGGGTTCCGTGGCAGTTTTTGAGGCTTCCTGGGGTTCCGTGAGGCCAAAAAGTTTGAGAACCCCTGCTGTAGGGCATTCGCGTTGGCTCGTGGCACCGGTGTCCCCCCGTAGGGTCTTGTGTGTGGACCGGCGAGCCCCGTCGTTTCTCGTCCCTTCTTGTCCTCTGGAATTTGATTCCCGTGAGGGACAAAATCCTGGCTAAGTGTCTTATGGGGCTTGACTTTGCTGTTTTGGGAATATAGCGGGATCTGGGTTCTTGGTATGTTTCTCCACTGTATGTCGACATATAGATTTCTTAAACATAGTTCAGGGCTCTCCCCGCGGTGGGCGGCAATTGCTTTGCCGCTCAACGCTCCGACTGACCACCCACAAGTCGATTATGCCACAGGGTGACAATGCGATTCAGTGTGGAGAGGGTGGGGAAAGGGGGGGGGGATGCTCGGCCGAGGAGAAAGACGAAACAAACGGGCGCGACGAACGCGCACTGCGCAGCAGTTCTCTCCGCCGCAGGCAACAAATGGCAGAGAGCAGAAAGCCCAGAGGACTTTTCTTTCACTGCTCAATGCTTTCTTTATCTTCGCCTCTTCACTCGCTCCCCGCCTTTCCTTCCCCACTTTTTTTTTTTCAAAGGCAATTTGATTTTTGTTTTATCATTGTGGCGTGGTTATATCCACGCCACTTGCCCCTCGCCGCTTGCATTATATCCACCCCTAAAAATTTCCTGGGGAGAACCCTGGCAGAGTTGATTGTGGTCTGCGTATAGCAGGGTTGTGTGCACATTTAGACGGCGGGAAGTTAGCCGGCGCCAATGGCCGTCCGGTGTCTCTGCTGGAGATGAGAAATTTAGTCGCTGCAGTACCCCTGCTAGACTGGAGTCTTTAATGTGCATCACACAGTAGGGTTACGCGGCCACCCAATGGTGCAATGCTCATCTGGATCAAAGGGGGCAGGGGTAGAGATGGAACCCAGAGTCCCTAGGTTATGCAGGACAAGCTCGGAGAGATTCCGGCCGAGGTGCCCGCAACTGACGGAGGCCTTTTGCGGAGATGGTGCCGCCTAACCGAGCTTTCGGTCGCACGTCAAAGGAGCCCCAGGTGGTCAAAATTAGTCCTCAGTCCTCCGCTGGGGCGTGCCAGGTGCCCGTCATTGGTTTGGCATGTGAAACCCCTAAATTTGACTTGATGAGCTCGGAGCTTCAGTTCGTTAACACGCCTGGCCAGCTTTTCCTCTTGGAAGCTCCTATCATGATTGTATCGAGTTTTCCGACCAGCAAGTATATCTCCGGCATTATTGAAGCATCTATTAGAGGCTAGTTACTCTAATTACTTTGGGTAATGGCAGCTCGCACGCAGCAGGTCCAGTGGCCACACAAGTTTTCTTTGCAGGCTCCACGGTCGTTCATTAGCCTCAATGTTTCGAAGAATTCATTTGTGAGCACATGGCCACAAGCCCTGCCACCTGTTCTTGGACGGTCCTCAATATGGCAGCTTCTGTGATATAGCAATGTACAGGCACAAGCATCACAATTGCATGTTTCAGGCATGATCCACCGTGTATGGCATGCAAAAGGTGTTTGTATGTGTGATTGAAGGTCGTAAAAATTGCCGAGAAGCAACCTGTAAGCAGTGAGTGATGAAGGCACACTTGGGGCTACCATTAAAGCATTTTAATAATTGTAGAACTAGATTTCTTAGTTTGTGAACCAAGGATGCACAGAAGGTACTAATGCAATGGGATGGCAATCCTACAACTTCCAGTTTAAGCTCCTGGCAATCTTTCTATGTACCCTATTTTCCGGGCTATAGTCCGCAGACTATATATGTTTAAAAGTTGAAAATTTTAGACTGGAATATCTATGCGCGCGGTCTATACAGGAGTTTTGTTTTTCAAGATTGTTTATTATGACGAGACGGGACGGATTTTTTTAATCAAAGAGTATGTTGATGATTCATGTATAATATAAGCTTCTTTGAGACCCAATAAGCAGACACTTGTCAAGGTGTGCCGTGTATAAGATTGTCGTGTCGACTAAGCACCAGGTGTGGATTATCTCAGGAGAAACTTTCATTTTTGACCCAGTTTGCTATTGATTAGCACACAAAATTTGCCAGCATATATAATACAAACTCCCAATTAATAAAAAGCTTAAAAAAGATTTTACTGCCCAACATGCGCCATGGTACAGCCATAAAGTTAAGCAAATTGACGTGAATTTCTGTGTGAACGTCATTCTCTGAGCTCCATCTGTCGTGTCTGTGGGCCACAAACGTGAAGCACACAAAAAGCAACACATTTTGCTGTTGGTTTCGAAGATGCCAGTCCGAAGGCCTTGACTGACATTTCTGTGTCGCTTATGGCAAGTTCACTCTCCAATATTGATGTTTGCATCCGCATTAAACATTTTTTTAAAGGAGCTGTGCAACGATTTTAACTTCGAAAGAATTAGCATCTTCCACTTTTGACATTGTTTATCTTGTCACAAAGGACAGAAAACGCACCTCCTTCCTTCGAGATGTTGCAATTCCGCCGCGTAATTGTGAGGCAAAAATGAGAATATTCCCCGACTTGCAGTTGTGAGCGGCGGCCATGAGAAACACGCGGCATGATGTCATTGGGGGACTTGTAAAAAGATAGCAAGTTGTGCAAATACCTGCTGGATACAAGGTGACTTTTCTATAAATCTTCTCGTTCCAACATAAATATAAATGTGTCAAAAACCTGGTATTATCGACTAAACTTTTATTATACGGGGTTTTCGTGGCACCATCTATCCTAGGTCCACAAAACCGTCAGCTCTATCTGCTACCGCGAACAGCCGCCAGAAGCCGGAGGGGAGAGAGACAGGGCCGGACGGGTATGGCCGGACCCGGATGAGACTTTCCTGCTTTCACCATATTGTTCGCGCTGTGCCCGCCAGCACGTGGTCACGCGATCGCGAGCAGATGAGTCCTCGCTGCTCACTGATGGCTCTAAAGAGAGAGCTTCACCGGAACCCCGCGCCTTCCCCATTGACGTCACAGCGCACGTGACTCAGAAGATGGTGAAGGAGTTGAGGGGTGCCAAAAACCTCAATCTTTGTCCATTTTTAAAATAAAAACTAGGACATGCAGGCGAAAGCGGTTTTTTGTTCTTTACTTCAGAAAGGTCGAGACACCAACTCCCAAATTATTTAAGCAAAGCACTGAAACTCTTGCACAGCTCCTTTAAATATGCTAGCTATCTATATACCTTTACAAGCTCTGCCATTGGTAATATGCACTCAGGAGGATTTCTGGAAAGCACTGATAAATGTGTGGCAAACATATTTACCAGTTCGGTGTAAAAAATATTAACCAGGTGTCCAATAAAGTTTTTAACGTTTATTTTTTTTCTTCTTATACCCTCTATGTACAAGTGGTACGGAGCTGACGTACTAAGCGCTGGCACAGGTCAAAGTAATGCTGCGATTTTGACGTGGGCAGCTCAAAGAACCAAATGAACTGGAGTACCATTCCCTAAACTTCTGCACCATTTCCCTTTCGTTCGTTTTAGTGTATCACTTCTTATTTTTTTTGCATGATTTATTTGACAAGCTTTTACACACAATATAGGCCGATTTTACCTTGGGGAACCCAAAAGACTACCGTAAAATACAGAGCATCCACCCATCTCGCAATAAGCGGCCACCCCTCAACTTTGTAACCTTCGGAAAATACACAAAGGACATAGTATTGACCTAAGAAATGCCCAACCCCAGTTTTACATGATTATCTCAAAATTTTGAGTGGATGCTGGCTAGGGATTTTATGGTAATCATTCTCTTCCTCATCTTCTATCAACCGACTAAAAGGACACTAAACTCCCAATTTAACTAACAAAATAAACTCCCCAAACAAAAAGCATCTTTTTGGGGCAAAATTTATGC
Organism: Ixodes ricinus; assembly: GCA_037355805.1. Taxonomy (NCBI): domain Eukaryota; kingdom Metazoa; phylum Arthropoda; class Arachnida; order Ixodida; family Ixodidae; genus Ixodes; species Ixodes ricinus. Next base: position 30,335 of record JAZHYW010051539.1, read on the forward strand.
CACGAAACAAAAATTTAGTTGGGAGTATTTTCAAAACTAACTTCTATTTCAGGGCTGGTGGTATGAAATAGAAGCTACCGATAGTTTCGAAATCGTTCCTAACTGAAAATGTGCCTCGCAATGTAAACGTTACAGTAAAAACTTGTTTCGATGCAAACTTCATTTTGTGACATGGTACATGTATGTCCTATCCAGGCACTTAAAAAAAAAAAAGATGTTTGGGAGTTCGGTGCCCTTTAAGCATCCATCTACGTGCAAACTGCAAAGTTGTTTTCTCAAAATTGCCGCGGTGGGAAGGAAGCCACCCGTCTCAGCTGTGTGCCGCCGTGCTCTGGGTCCCCTCTTCGTCCCCTGGGGCGGTTAAAGGGGGCGGTGTGGGGCCCTCGCCGGGGAGGACCCCAGCAAGCCGGAGCACCTCGTGCTTCTCTTTGAAGTACTGTCGGAACCAGTCAATGTGCTCCCGCTTGCGCTGGACCGAGATGTAGGGGTTCTTGGACAGGCCGACCAGCACCAGCTCCATGAAGTGGCGCACTGGGCCGCTGCGAGGGAAGTCCTCGATCAAGTCCTCCAGGAACACGTGGTCTGTGAAGGGCACCTTGGCCTCCTCTTCCAGGCCTGGGAGGACGGGAGAGAGAGTTTGGCTACATTACCTGCATTGCAGAGGTGGCATAATGTCTGTTTCCGTTGCCAGCTTGGGTGCGAGGTAGATACGTTTTAAATGCGATGGGATTCCTCGGTAAACCCCTGCACTTTCATGTCTGTCCTGCCTGCTACAAAGAGACTGCATGATTTGCAGCGCTTACACTCCACGGAAGAGGAGCTTTTTCAGATGTTGCGCTCATGCCAATGAGGCGCAAGAGCGCCAGCGACGTGTGGAGGAGACTGCAGAACAACGCGAGGTATGTTTATGCTTGAGAGGCAAAAAGCAACGAGAAGGCCAGTGAAACGGACCAAGGTCAGCAACTTTGGCTGCAATGCGATTGCGACTCCAAATGGGGAAGACCAGCGTCGGCAACGAAATGGCACAACGACAAGCAAATACAAATATTTGTTGGCCAAGAAGTACTTCCAGAGGTATTCTCCTGCGGCGTGGCATGCAGCATGTGCGACCACCTGGGGTTCTGGTGGGATGCGAGTCCCGTAAACGACCGTTTCACGAGACTCCTTTCAACAGCGTTCCCCGACGATTCGAGAGGCGGGTTTGCGGCGTGAGCAACATGCCAGTCAAGCCTCAATGTTGGTAATGTTCCCCGGCAGTCCCGCAGCAACACAGAACAAGACAATGCAAAACACTATCGCATTTCAGCAACAATCTGCACAGCGATTTCAGCAACAATTTTTTTATGCAGAATGTGTTTCATCAGCTGATTTTCATGTAGTTGTGTAACGTTTGGCTGTAACAGCCGGCTGTAGCGGCCAGCTGTAACGAAAAACTGATACCAAAAAGCGTTATGCCCATAGGAAACCGTATAGAAAGACTTTGGTACCCCAGCAGGATTTGAACTCGCCACTTTGAGATTGTGAGCCAAGAGCTTTGCCGACCGAGCTATCCGGGGCCAGTAATCGGGCCACGCAAAAACTGTCTTTGGTGCGGCGCGCGAAGGAGCGGTTGTGCACTTCGTGGCCTTTCCTGTCGTGCTGCACCATCTCACACCGTGTGTCAGAAATCAGAGTGAACCTTCGGTAGGTGGTGTCTTTCAGATTCCCTTTACTTCTTCTCTGGAAGGCCTATCACACATTCTGTGCTTACCAGTCTTTGTCAGCATGATCAAGCATGTTATAAGTTTTTCGTTTTTCAGTTTGTGGGCTTGTGCATGGGCTTGCCTTACCAGACTTTATGCAACCCAAAAGATTTATACGGTAGAACCTTTCAACAGTAGTCAGTTTCTGAAGGAAAAGTCTGAGAACAAATCTTCAATACAGTAAACTTTCGTTAATTCGACCTCGACGGGACCTTGAAATTTGGTCGAATTATCCGAATGATCGAATTAAAAAAGGACAGAAAAACGGTTAAAATTAAACTTCCTTTTATTGTCCAAAGCACTCACAGTTGGTCTCCTGCCCTCTGCGCTTAAAACGCGTGTCCAAAAGCAGGCTTCGGAGAACAGCGTACATAAACGTCACGTCCCCAAAAAATCGCGCACTACAACAAAAAAAAAAAAAGGAAAGAAACGAAAAAAAAGTTTTACGAGCTGACTTTGGCGCCAACCAAAGTCGGCTCGGCGACAAAAAGAAATAAAAGAAAAGAGAATTCGCGTTTTCTGACGCGCAGATGGACCGCACACAATGCTACAGAGAGAAACGCTTTGAAAGCGCTCGCTGAGAAAGCTTCAAACCGGCTTTGGCGCCAAACAACCAGACCATCGGCGACAAAAAAAAAAAAAAGGAAAAGAGAATTTACGCTTTCCGGTGCGCAAGATGGAGCGCACACGATGCTACAGAAAAAAATGCTTCGATTTGAGAGCGCGCGTTGCCTCGTGTGCTGGCTTGTGCGCGCCCACCACGTGCTATGTTCTCTGCGCTACTCCACACCAGATTGGTTGCGCTGGCTTGTGTCATTCGCTACAGTCCATCTCAACGGCGTAGAGGAGCAGGCGCATATTTGCGCACGTTCGGCTTTGCAGCAAAGGGCGCGTGTTTTGCAGTAGGTTGGTGGTTTTCCTGCCGTTGTGGTTGTGCCGTGCAATGTGAGCCCGCGCGCATTCCTTCGGGACGAATTATCCGATGCAGAGTCTTCCCGAGTTCGAACTATCAAACTTTTCCTCTCATAGAAATGTATGGGCGCTCGCCGGGACTTTTGAACACGATCGAATTAAACGAAAAGTCGAATTGACCGAGGTCGAACTAACGAAAGTTTACAGTACCATACAAGTGTACCCCACCCACACTAATAGAGGGAACAAAAGCACCGTTTGGAATTGTGCACACTTTGAACTGCGAAATTCTAAGATTTCATTTATGTATCACTTGCGGATGTGCGGTCCCTACTGCCTGCTCGGGTAGTGCACAGTGATGTTTCTATGCCACCATGGTGCTTTGGTTTTCAGGGGCTAGACTACAGTAAACTTTCGTTAATTCGACCTCGACGGGACCTTGAAATTTGGCCGAATTATCCGAATGATCGAATTAAAAAAAAAAAGGACAGAAAAACAATTAAAATTGAACTTCCTTTTATTGTCCAAAGTACTCAAGGGTGGTCTGCTGCCGTCCGCGCTTCAAACGCGTGACCTAAAGCATGCTCCGGAGGGCAGAGTTACTAAACATCACGTCCCCAAAAAACAGCGCACTACAAAAAAAAACACGAAAGTTTACGAGCAGACTTTGGTGCCGGGCAGCCAGACCGTCGGCGACAAAGAAAAATTAAAAAAAGGAAAAAAGGATTTGCGCTTCTGGAGCGCAAGATGGTCCATCTTGCGCTCCAGAGCTCTCAAGCGCTTTTCTGTAGCATCCTGTGCGGTCCGCAAAGGATGCTACAGAAAAGCGATTTGAAAGCTCGCACTAAAAAAGAGCCGACTTTAACGCCAAACAACCAAACCGTAAAAAAAAAAAAAAAATGGAAAAGAGAATTTGCGCTTTTTGCGCAAAATGAACCGCACACAATGCTACAGAAAAGTGCTGTGAGAGCGGCGCGCTGTTTCTGCGCCTGACCACTTGCTACGTTCTCCGCGCTACTCCATGCCTGATTGGTTGCGCTGGCCCGTGTCATTTGCTACGGTCCATCCCAACGGCGCAGAGGAGCAGCACATTTGGCTTTGCAGCAAAGGACCCGTGTTACGCCGTACGTTGGTGGTTCTTCTGCCGTGGTGCCGTGCAATGTGAGCCCGCGCGCATTCGCTCGGGACGAATTATCCGATGCGGAGTCTTCCCAAGTTCTAACTATCGAACTTTTCCTCCCATAGAAATGTATGGGCGCCCGCCGGGACTTCTGAGCACGATCGAATTAAACGAAAAGTTGAATTAACTGAGGTCGAACTAACGAAAGTTTACTGTAGTATATTTTGAAATGGTTCACTGGGTCCTGAATAACACAAACCTTGACTTAACAAAATATGTGGTATAACGACGCCTGCAATTCTTCGCACTAAAAAATAAGTCGGCTACAAACCAACACGCCCATTTCTGGTTATACAACTGCATATGGTACTGCCACGGCTCAAGTGAAAGCATATACAGTAGCTGAACGATTTTGCGGACGCCGAAAATACGGACATGCTCCATTATTTGGACATCGGCGCGGGACCGTCGGTGACCTGGCGGTTGTTGTTCAGACCCATTCTTTCCGACTGCTCAATTTTTAACTTTTCTGACCCCTTTCGAATTTTGACGGAATCCGAATAGTTGGTCGGCTACCGTAGTTGCACAGAAGTTGTATATGTAGGGAAAGCTGGAGTACGTACTGCAACCCTTTACGTGCTTTTCCTCTTCGAGGCCCACAACCACATACTATCGGACAGTATGGCAAACCAGAGGCTCGCAGCCGTCTTGGAAACTCGTAGTCTCAGATAATGCAGGAGTTCCACACAACTAGACTGCATTCAAAGGTGGATGAAATCCAGTTTCCTTTCTAGAACCAGTCAGTGCAGCCCCCTTTCGAAACGTGGCATTGGAACCGTTGAGGGTTGCAGTTCTCGTTGGACGCCAGAGAGCTCACCAGCCTCGTTGTTGATGGGGAACGTCCAGAGCTTGCCCTGCTCGGTCCAGAGGATCATCTCCTCATAGGCATTCCTCGGGGGAGGGGTTGCCAGGAGCCGCAACTCCCGTTGCTGCAGCCTCTCCCAGGTCTCCAGGCGGGGGACATCTGCAACAGAGAGGGAGCCAACTTTTCTGCAGGGACTCTCAAACTTCAAGATCTCGAGGAACCCCCTCCGCCTCGAATGGCAACCTGGGAACCTTTCCCGGCCTCAGCACTGATGCAATGCGGACCTTGCAAACAATAATGAGAAGACTAGGGAGTGTTTGGTTCAGAGTTATGGATCGGTGAGTGGCTCAGGTCTGCTAAGGTATCGCTTAAACTGCAGAAACACCTCACTTAGAGACAGTGACAAACGAGGAAATTTGAGAGCTTGGGGAATGTTTTGACAAACCCAGTTGGAGAACTCGCACTGTAGAGTAGGGGTTCCTAGATGCACAGGGCTGCTTTGAGGTGCCCCGGGGCTTTTGAAGTGCCCACATTCTCTTTATTGTCACCAACTCTAAGTAATTGGATGTAATCATTTAGGCAATGTCTTCAAGGTGGAGACGATTTACACGAGGATAAATTGACTTCCACCCGAAATGAGGCGCAACTCCTGCCCTCCGGGCAACTAATGTGCTGCTAAAATATACCACCTGCCGACAATGTAATCGTACGTTCCAGAACAGACGTACAGTAATCCCTCATTATAACGATATCACTTTTTTAAATCATCGCTTTTATGGAAGTTCAACTTGGTCCAGACCAAAATGCACACATTTTTAACCTGATTATTCATAGTATCAGCTGCCGATCACGCTCATTATGAAGGCTTAGGTGCCGAAAGCATGCAAGCCTACACAGAGGCCTTTGCATTCCCTCTCCCTTTTGCACCAAAAAGCAAAAAAACGCAAACAATAATTTTAAAAAATCGTGGATTACATTTTTAGGATAATGTTATGCACCGCGGTGGACGTTTGGTAGAGAGTGTAAAGTGATAATTAGCAGATTAAGTATCTAAAATCTGCCAAAAAAACTTTAAATATTTTGCTCAGCTGGCACATTTCAATTATAAAATTTGTGCCAGTTGTCAAAACATGTCGGTGCAGTTGTCAGAATTCGGACCACAAAATACTGCTTCGCACTATTCTCTGGCAAAGTTGAGCCGTGAGCAGACGAGAAACTGAAACAAGACGCAAAATCAGTGACAGCCTTCGCAGCAAACCATTGAGTCACCGTCGGCCGGTAAGGGTCGTATGATCGTAGAAAAAGCCCGCCATACTCTGCTCTCTGCGCTCTTTGAGTTAGCTTCGGTATGGTGGAAACTAGACAGGCTAACTTCGCCAGAAACTAGGGCGGAGCAGAATCTAGTCTGAATTTTAGCAACTGCTACGGCATAATATAACGATGCGGAACAAATTTCTAATTGGGATCTCCCAGCTGAAGCTAATATTGAGAAAGTTCAATAACAGATATCGGGCAAGTCATTCGCTAATTATCACTCTACACTCTCTGCTTGATGTCTGCCACGCTGGAAAACATTATTCTGAGGAAATCTGTTTTCTATTTTCAGTGTCCTCTTTTAAATTTATTTACCGTCTTAGGAAAAGCATTTTGTATATGGTAGTATACCATTAATTTAAATTCATCCAATCCTCGGGCCAATGTTTCAAGTAGCAAGAAATAAAACTGCGGCTTTAGGAAAAGTCCCACAAACCTTTCTCCTGACGTTCGTTGGAGAAGATGTTGAGCCGCATGCCTGAGCCAAGGTCCATCTTTTCCTCAGAACTAAATGCGCGAAAAGAAAAATTGTTTATTCATTTAGGATAGGTGTGCTCACTAGTCGTAGATGAAATGTGAAAAAGGTTAAAAGATATATGCAGACACGTTGCAACCAGCACTACAGAAAGAAATAAGCAAGTGCACAAGTACCCAAGGTCAATTAAAAATGAAACATTCAAAATTGGAACATTCAACTTTGAAACTTGATCCAGGGACAGAGGTGTGATTTTTTTTTTTTTCGGGGGTGAAGTATGGAAAATTAAAAGCAGAGCCGTGCAAGCAACGAGACATTTTATAAAAATATTTTAGCCCTCAAATCGACGCAAAGGATGTTGAAGTATGAGCACAAGTAATTATCCTCCTTTCATTTCCTCAACAGCCCAGCCATGCTTAAAGCAACAAATTGCACCTCTCGTCTTCGAGCCCAGCGCTTGCGCTAGGCAAGCGGGGAGAAAAATATTACTGCTTCCTGTTGGCTGGATTTAACTAAAGGTCTTCACATCACTATGCAATGTGCAGCTTGTGAGCCCCAGTTTGGCCACCCTTGTTCTAGTGGCTGCGGCTCTGAAATTTTAAAAGCTTCTGAAAAGCTTTTAATGTTACTACCGTAAAATACCGAGTCATCGCCCACCCCTCTTCTTGCATGAATATCGATTTCCAAAACAAATACAGAGTGATTGCGCACCCTTACAAATACCCGAACACAAACTCTGCGATCTGCGAACATTCATACTACCCGAATAACAGGGTTGCAGTTCAGGGATCGCGAGGTCAGCGAACGCCCCATATCCTGGAGGCTGGAATGTAACTGCGGAGTGTAAAATCAAAGATGTAAGGACAAAGTCCGTTTCCACCCAAATAATGTCGGTGCGAACCCGGTCCTTTTCTTGGAACGTCGCAACCGTGATTCATAAGGTTGTGCAATGTTTAAGACAAAGTCAACGAGTAAATGAAGACTTGCTGGAACACCACAAACAGACATTTGTAGAGGTTCCATATAGAGCTCAGTGTTTGTGGTGCCGTCCACGCCTACGCAGCAATGACATGCGTTGATAGCACGCCGTGCACGGACGCACGCATGTATTCACAAAACAAAGTTCCACAAAAGCCTTCCTTGTGATTGATAAGGAGCCCAACTTGCCCAGACGCCAAAGTATTTGCCAACACGCTCACCGGCTTCCTCGTTGCTTCTTTCACCCGCCCGCACGCTTGTTTGCTCGCTGCGCCAGGGTAGTTTTTCCATTTTCTTGTTGACCTCTCTTTTTTTTTTTCTTTTTTTTTTAACTAAAAAGGCAACATTGCAGTGTTAGAAACGTTCACAGAACAAACGTTCGTGCTGTGTGCTAATCGGCGGTGTTCATTGCGCGTACAGACGTAACAGACTTTGCGATAGTAAAATATTCTTCAGTGAGCATTTCTTGCACAAAACAATGAAACTAGTTCGAGTTTTGAGTTTAATGCATCTCTCGTATAGCCACGCTATATATGTACAGGAAAATGGGCTTTTAGCTTTTTTCTAACCCACCGAGAACATGGCCCACCCCACTTTTCTAGGAATTTCAGGCTACAGGGCGGTGGGCGACGACTCGGGATATTACGGTAAGCAGGGAGTTCTGGACCTTAAATACATAGCTGTAGTAGAGCAATTGCGACATTTGTTTTGAGTGCCACAAAGCTGCATGCAACTCTAGCTTTCACCTTTCAACACAAACAGTTCCTAGCGTTATAAAAGCAGGTCACCTGCAACGACTATACTTGGCATCGACTATTTAGTGCCACGCTGGCGAGGCTAGCGAAGCCTCTGCGGCGCTCCAGCTCCGTCGAAGCTAGTTGCATGAGCATCTGCGAACGAGACGCAAGACAAAGCCACGTGCTCTTGCAGCAGCGGGGTGCAGCAGCATAAAAGTTACACTAGCTCTCGACAATGCGGCACTAAATAGTCGACGCCAATTATAGCCGCAGCCGAGAAGACATGACGATTATCCCAAGTGTAACGAGGTGACTTCTTTTGCGAGTGGTTTCTGCATGCGGAAATACGAAATGCCAGCTGCCGAAGGGAACTTCAAAGAGGGCGAGGGCTTGCACTGACCCCTCGGTGGGGACGACCCTCTTGCGCGACCCCCTCTCGTCCCTGCCGACAGCTTGCGCGAGGGCGTCGATGGTTCCCGGCCAGACCGGAGTCCCGAACACGGCTCCGTCCTCGGCGACACCGCCCCGAGTCATGCCGGTGGAACGTTGGCCGCTCTTGCGTCCACTCCGCCGGTCCACCTTCATGCCCACAAAGAGGTCGCTGGAAGGGCAGGACCATAGAGTTAACATTACAACCTCAAGATAAAGGCTGGAACAATGGGGCTGCTTAAAATAGAAGGGAATATTGGACAGGGAGGAAGACGGCAGGTTCTGCCTTCTGTTTGCAAGAAGTAAGGTGCTCGTTTGTGTGACACTAAAGGTTGGTTCAGACATGTGCATTTGAGCGTGCTCAACTGCATTACGACTGCGTTCCGCTCCAATGCGTTACGCAGGACCTTGACTGTCTATAGCAACTGTTTCATTGTAAGCAGGCTTAGCTAATGATAGGCCTACTAGCACTAAAGGTCTGGGGTCTGTCTATGCTTTAATTGTTCTTGTATGGACTTCAGGTGTGGTGCCACTGACAAAGGAACAGTTTTGGTAGGATTGCACGCCACTCCTCATGTCGTCCGAAGGAAAACGAAGCTATGCTGTGACATAGGTGCTTGAACCTGACCAATTTTATTTTTATACTTTATTGACAGACGCTATTGCCTTCTCATAAAAGGTCTCATGGGACTGGGCATTAAAAACGGTACAATCAAGACCATTTGTCAACACGAGGAAAAACAGCATCAAGCAAAAAAACGGGAACGATAAAAACAAAAGTGCATTTTGGGAACCATATTTACACGACATAACATGTTATGTATGTTTGAGAAAAATGCCAAGAAAATATACTTTAAGCGAGGAATAATTGTTGCACCACAAGGAATTATGCAAAGACGAGGGAAGACTATGGGATCATGTTCATCACAAATGAATGCAATTTTGTTGAAACAACAAAAAGAGCCTCGCTCGGAACGATTTCAAGGTACGCCATCAGCAACATGTAGTGAACACCCCTCTCAAGTAACTAATTGATATGCCACACAAGGCTAGAGAGATGGCACACCAATTTTGTGACTCGGCTTAAGATGTACGAGCAGCACACACTACTGCTTTGTTCATTCCAATGTGTAGTCTGCATTGTTTGCATTGCAGTAAGAATACTGTAAATGACTTAATTTTCGCGGGCTCAGTATTTCGCGAATTGGGCCAAAAGCTGAAAATTTGAAATTATTCAGCGGTTCTAATTTCTCACGAATCGAGTGTAGCTTCCGTAGCGTTTACATATTGCCCGAATTGTTCACGTGGACATATTTTTACGCAAATTGTATGCGATTCGCGAAATTCACAAAATTAGGTCCTTGCAAAAATTTAGTCACTTACAGTATGTTGCGAATTGAATATGAATGCAATTTCACTTGGATTAGGGTGTTCGCACACTCCCATTATGTACACCTGACTAACAGTTACACACACTTTTTAGATTAGTCATCAACTAGCCTCAAATGCCAGCTGAACAAAGGCCTGCCTTCATGCATATTTTTACCCAGACACCAGAGTAAAAGTGCACGCAACCGACGCAAGAGGTTTCTTTCCCGAGCCTCCAATGTTAAAAGAAAACGGGAGATCTCACCCAAGGTGTGCTTTGCTCTTGTCGTCAGCCAGGTCCCCTCCTGCATCCTTTTCCTCCTTGTGTAGCCTCAGCTTGGAGAGCAGCTCGGACTCGGTCTGCTCCTGGTCTCCACCCAGACTGGCAGCCACCTCCTTGACTGCCTCCACCATCTGCTGCTCGAGGCCTTTGGTCCTGGACAGCACACGTCTGCCGGTCAAGAGGCATCTAAGACGGCGTAAGAGATCACACAGCTCAGACAAGACGGCCTAGGGCTGTTTGGACTCGATGTTCATCGAAGGTCAAATGTGTTGAGTCGGGGACGTTTGTACAGGAGATGGCCAATGGGCCAAGATAAGGCCGAATGGAAGCTTATGTCTTTGCTGTAGTGTAGTATGACATGCCTGGGCCAGTTTGCTGGTGAATGCGGGTATTTCTCCCGGTGGTTAAAATAGCTGCAAGAGGGATTTTTGGGGCGACGTGACTGGCTCCGTGGGAAAAAAGTACCTAGCCTTTCAGCCATTTCTGCTCAACAGATGTAAGCCTTGCCTGTCATTTTCTTTATATCTCGCTTAACGTGACCTTCCCAGAAATAACTTTACATGCCACTCCTAAAGTATACAAATGCAATTCAATTTACTTACATATGAAGCCTGTTCACCTTCTTTTTGGCACACAAAATCGACTCGCATAATTAAAGCGAGGACGTGACTTATGGCAGCCATTTTCCCGGGATGCTAGTTGCCTGTTATTTCTTGTCCCCACGGAGCTGGTCACGTGATCTCAAGATCCCTCTTGCAGCTAGATTTAACTGCCAGGAAAAATACCTGCATTCTCCAGCCCACCGGCCCTGGAGTCTTTGACATGGAGTGTCGAGCGGGGATGGTCCCGCAACGGCTTGACTAAGTACCTGATTTCCAGACACCAGAAGTAGATGTCAAGCATGGCCTATGAGCAGGGTTCCGTGTTTTCGGACAAATCCGAAAACTCAGAAAAATACCTGTGGTAAAATTTTCGTGAATTCGGATTTATTCGACAAACTCGTGAATTTCGAGGTCACTTTTGTTTCAAAGAAACGAAAACAAAAAGACTAATCTTTAAATAGGTCTCAGTACAGGGTTAGTCAGTGATCTTGAGTAGAGGCCACTCCAGTTTCCTTCGAAATCTCAAACTGTTGGCAAAAGGGCATACATATACCATTTATCGCCTCGGAGGTTTGTTCGGGACAATGGGTCATTGTACTTCTGTGCAACTACAAAAGTCACTGTTCTAGTTCCAAATTCGCGCCCTACAATTTGGGTTTCCTAGAGGAGGAGAGGTTCTGTTTAATAAGACTGAAAGCTATGAACTTATACATTTCATTGGAGAGAGGTAAGGGGGCAGCTGAAATCACTTCAGCACTCCACCCCACACAGCAGGTGGAGTGGTGGAATGGAATGGGAAGGAAATGATTTTCCAAGCGACTATCCAGGAGTTCACTGATTTTAAAATTATCGATATCTAGTGAAGCGACAATTTTTTGGTTTAGAATTAGCCATATCTATTGAAACAACAATTGTTTGGAAGTATAGAAAGTTTAATTTAGGACAGTGTCATACCAATGGCATGGGTGCCAACGCCAAATCCAACTGGAGAAATATTATTTGATACAAGCGAGTTCTTATGAATGTAATGCACTTTTTTATGTCTGAATATTTTTTTGTTGTTTTGAATCTGGAACAATAGACCTGTTGCTGTCTTACCCAAGCATCAAGGTGAATGCAGGGATTGGTGTTCCACGCGCCGCACGTGCTGGCCTCAGCAGTAGTAACTTTTCCAAAGCAAAAAACCTAAAACAAATGGCATCTTGCACGCGCGTTCGTCAATGCTTTCTTTTGGTTATTTACTTCGAATCTTTTATACAGGAAAGGCGTGCGCGTGTGGCGCGTGGAACACCAATCCCTGCATTCACCTTGATGCTTGGGTAAGACAGCAAATGGCCTATTGGGAACGCATCAATATTAAACTCAGAATTATCTAAAATTAAAAGTCAAACAAAAAATTGACTCCGGAAAGACTCCGAATGTTGAACAAAAAATTATCTCCGAAAAACACCCTCCGAATTTCACGAAAGATCAACTCCGAAAACATGAAATCCTATCTATGAATAGGGCTCCGTGTTTTCAAATATATTTTTTCAAAATCGGTGTTTTTCTGTGCTTACTATTCTCAGTGTCAGTGTTTATTGGAGGTGTTTATTGGAGCTACCATAATGTTATAAAACAACTTCATATTTATAAACTTGTGACCCCAAATGATCCCCCTACCCCCAAACTACGTGTCCTCTTTTTCCTCCCAAGGTCCACGGAACTCACGCTCGTGATCCAATTGTACCTAAAAACGTCGTACTGATACCGAGAACAAAAGGAGACAAGTTAAGGGACGCAGTTCCCAAAGAAAGAAACAACCTCACGAACAGTTAGTATGGGTTGTGTTCAGGCTAAAAACAAAAAGCCGCAGATAACATTTTCTACCCCCAAGCCCAGCGAGTTCCCTATTGGAGGTTAGCTCTAGTTCGGGGTTTCTCGGTTTTCCCAATTCTGAGAAAACCACTTTGTGGGTTATTTATCGAGGTTTATCGGTATTTACTGAAAACAAGGGGTCCTCCCTATGAGCTCGATGGGGAGTGTAATTGATGACAGGGTGTAAGATGAAGCATTAAAGAAATGGCTGCAGTTTCTGTTCCTGGATTCTGTCCTCCCAAGCTACCAGCTGGGGTCACTGCGGCATACCTGCCAAGTCTCCCGTATTATTTGGGAGACTGACAAAAGAATCTCCCGAAAATGCAAGTCCCCCCCCCCCCCACACACACACACACACTTAAACGAGGAGCTTTTGCTGTTGCAACAAAGGGCCTGCACAAACTCATGACTCATGAAAAGAAAACAAACTCATGAATATTGACTTCTGGAACTCATCAACGCTGAAGACATAGACTGAATGAGACTTCAAACTCTGTGTGACCCCGCGAATACTTTTGGGCAATGATACGGTCAACGTTTTTCCAATGTGAGAAAAATTATACGGACAAACTAAAATATTTTATTAAAGCCACTCCCCCTTTTTCACCTGTGTTCTGAAAAACCTGCCATACCATCTTGTAGAAGGTTTGCTTGCTTGACATGGAATTTGTAGAACAAAAATGTTGGCAAACATCCCAGGAACTCACTTTTCGGCAGCTTCTCTCAATTCAGGCTTCTTTGGCCGTCCTGGCTTGGCCAATTTGAAGGAAATACTTGAGGGGTCTGAGCTTGACACCGATTCAATCTATGAAAGTAAAGGTGAAAGTTAAATAGTAAAGTAAGCTGCACAAAGATGACACAGGCTACAAAGGTACCATGGAGTTGTAACGTTTCAGGTTAATCCTTTTTCGCAAGTGACCACAGAAGCAATCTGTCAGCAAACATGCATCACACATCAATAAACTCCCAACAACCTCGTGTTTACAAGAGCCAGTTTTTCACCAAATAATCCGAAGTACCTTGGTGGGAAACTTTCAAAAGGGCAACTCCAGTTGAAAATGAAACCAAAATAAATGACTGGTATCGTTTTAGTGGCACAAATATGACCACAGCCGAAACATTACGTCAAAAGTGAAGCCGTGTACTCCACTAAAACCGATTTTACAGGCGCGACCACCTGCTTTTTGGCGGGCGGCAAGTGGGTTAGCTTTTAGTCAAGGAACACTGGTGCAGCACCGTTGTGATGTCATGTCGCAGTGGAGCTGCGGTTCATTGGTTGTAGCCACATACCGCAGCACTCCTTGTGATAAGTCACGTTGCGGCCGTATGGCTGATGATCAGTGTTGCCATCCCTCTAGCAGATAGTTTAGGTTTTGCCATAGACGCCCGAAACCAAACTTTGAGCCGTGATATTAATAAAACTACAATACCAAATAAAAAATTAAAAAATCTTATAATTCAGGCGACACTGTTTTAGCTGAAAACAGTCATAATCCCAAATTGAAGAATCTCCGGAGATTATACACTACTGAACTTGCTGCTTTCATCAAGCACTAATTTACAAAGCCTTAAAAGGCAACTCTGGTCAATATTTTTTTAAATTTGGGATTACGACTGTTTTTAGCTAAGCTGAAAACAGTCGTAATCCCAAAATTAGGGACACTGTTTTCAGCTTAAACAGTGTCCCTAGAATTACAAGGTATAATTTTTCTTTTTTTTTTTTATAAGGTGCATAGTTTTACAATTATCACGGCTCAAAGTTGGGTTTCGGGCGTCTACGGCAAAACCGAACCTATTTGCTAGAGGGATGGCAACCCTGATCATCAGCCGTACGGCCGCGACGCGACGTCACCATGGTGCAGCGGTACAACCAATCAGCCGCAGCTCTATCGTGACGTGACGTCACAAAAGCGCTGCGCCAGTGTTCCTTAACTGTGCTGCGCTGCAGAACTCAGGGATCCTGGGTTCGAGCCCCACCCCTGCCCGTTTCGATCTGATGAGCATCGTACCGGCGTGCGGTCGTGTATCACTACTGCGTGGTGCACGTTAAAGACCCCAGGCTAGCGGTTGTACCGCACTGGCTAAATTGCTCATCTACAGCGAGTGACTCGTCGCAACTTTAAATGGCTGACCAACTACACGCTGTATAAATATCCCCACAACCCCAATTTTAACTAAAAGCTAACCTGCTTGCCGCCTGCTGAAGAGCAGCTGGTTGCATCTTTACAATCGGTTTTAGAGGAGTATGCGGCTTCACTTTGATGTAATACTTCGGCTGTGATCATATTTCGTGACACTAAAGCAATACCAGTAACTTATTTTGGTTTCGTTTCCGACCGGAGTTGCCCTTTAACCCCTTGCCTACTCATTATTTTCTTCAAGAAACGTACAGCTATTTTAAACAAGCAATTTGCATCAAAATAAGACAAAAGCATTTCCTTGACTTCCAGGTGCGGTATCTTGCTTTAAATTAGTACTTCTGGTCCTCTTCAGTAGTTCTTCACAGTGTGATAGCACTGAATATATTCAGGGAAGTGGAGAGCCACCTTGCACTGTCCAATTCTCATGTTGTTTCACTGTATTTCTTGTTGGCTGTGCATACTTTGCATGTCTGTGTAAAGTTCTTTGTACTAGTCAGATATGCCTGAGCATTCATCACTTCCAAAAAAAGTTTTTGGATCTCTTCGTCAGCTAAAGCGGACCTCTGTGCTGAAGCCATGCTGTTTTGGCGCAAATGCTTACCCAGCGCGTACTTTTTTCTTGGCTGAATGGAGCACTCTTTTTCCGTTGAACAGCAACACAAAAAAGGAAAGAACCCGAGGTAAGTGGAGCAACAAGGGTGGTGCTGCCATCTGTCGGAGAGCGCGCTAAACAAGCACCAAAACCGAAACACGAGTAACCCTCGTGATCGGGCGTCATGGTCCGTAAAGGGTGGCACGACTGACACTTGTTACTAGTAGGCAAGGGGTTAAGCAGACATGCATCTTACAAGCAATGTGGCAACAAGCTCTCAAGCAATCAAAGATGTCCTAAAACGACTGTCTTAGTTACAGACTTTATAAACGAAAGGTTCTGAAATGAACAGTTGGAAAACAATAATTCCCAGAAATCAGCTCAGCAATACCAACTTCAAGGCTCAGTTTCACCAACTTTGCAGCGGCATGCCTTTTTCTTTCCTCTTCCCTGTCTGTGCAGACGGCTCTAAATTGCTGTTCTCTTGCGAAGAAACTCTGCTGTGTTCTAGATTTTCTGTCTTCCACTATTTTATTTCCCCTTGTCTCAGGGTTTAGATTATGATAATGCCAACTTCATTTATTGTATTCATCACAAACTGTGTTTGCTGCAATGGCTCTTTAAACGAAATCATTTATTTATCGTACATTCTTTTTAACCTCCGAAATGTTCTTGCAAAGGAGCAGGGCGGACGTAACTCAAGCTCCGACAAGGGCACCCCTAGCGCCAAACGGGTCAGCTTCTGCCAGTCGCTGTGTTGGCTGTGCAGTTTAGCTGCAGTAGCGGGTAAGTGCTGTAGTTTCTGGCATGGCTATTCCGCACCAAAAAAGCCACAACAATTGCTGCACAAGTGGCTGCAACAGCATGTACAAGGACGCACACGGCACAGAGTTTTATGGCTTCCCTTAGAAGCCGTCCGAGGCACAGCGCAAAAGCGACCTGGGTACGGCTTGTACGTCGATGCAAGTGAGTGGCGATTCACCTTGCAGTTCGCTTTTTTCTTTAAGCTGCTGACAAATAATACAATTAACTTGTTCTAGTGACGATGGAACAACATGGAACCTACAGCAAACTCTAAAATGTGCAGCAAACACTTCACCGGGAACGAGAAGCGGAGCGAGGTCGCCCACTGAAGCTGCAACCCACCCTTGGATAATTTTGTCAGCCTACAGACCAAGATTAATGCTGGGAATCGCGGAAGGGCACGAAAGCAATCGCCCGGTTGTTGTCAAGCTGATTCAGAAAGCAATAAACATACATAATTAGTGCAGTCCACTCAATTCCAACTAAGAAAACTCTCTTATGTACTTACGCGAAGCCCAACGTTTTTGCGGGTGCACTCAATTTCGTCTGCAAAATACAGTGCGCCGTGACATCCACTTATCCGTCAAAATGGACCTCCTTCACTTCGTACACATGGCCAGATTCGTGACAGAGTTTTTCCTTTGTCATGTTGGCACCACGGAAGAATATTTCCGGATTTGTAACCGCCTTAAACCCTGTCGTAATCACAATGGTGACACTGTCCGCTGTGCTGTTCGTCGCCATTGCTTCCCGGTGATTCTGCTCCGGCTACCGCTAGGTGGCAACGTACAAAAGGCAACCGCCGCTACACAGCTGGCTCGCCCTTTCGCATACGACCTATTCATGTAACAGTGCTTGTGACTGCAGTAGCATACACCAGCAGATCGTGTGTTGTGACCTGCTTACATCAGATAATCACAATCACTGTATTTTGTTCATCCCTATGCTGCGACCAGTGGAAGCTATATCCTCGTTGGACCAGTTATACGCCTCCCTTTCGCCATGTCATCATGCTACGCCCCATAACCACGCGCAGAGATCCGAGTCAGGTAACAATAGGGGGGTGGCTGACTGGTTCAGCGGGCACATAGCTCCCACTGCAGTCTCAGCTTATAGGGTGAACGGGGTGTAGACGCAGTAGGGTATGAGGGCTCCCTAAAGGCTCTGTACCGCTATGCCGCATAGCAGACGCGGCGTAGCGCAGAGCACACAGATGCTGATCTATCTCGAGATATCGAGTTCCTGCTCACCGGCCAATGAAAGGACGGCATTCTGCGCTACGCTGGGTACAACGTCGGAGTATTGACCACGAGACCCAGATTGAATTCTGTAGAAGCGTGCTTTTGTTTAGCCATGGTTCTCTATGAAGCACGTGGTGATTCCATCTGTCCACAATGCGGGTGGAGACAAAGCATCCACACTAACGGCACAGAGCACAGGGTACAGAGCACAGAGCTCTTAGCAGTTGACTTCAGTGCGTGAGCGCTGCATTGGCGACTCCCATGGCTTCGGCCTTGCGTGCGTAGCATTCGTTTTGCTCCAAGTAAGTGTAAAACAAAGCGTAGTTCTGCTTTTTACCAGATGAGCCGTGTCAATCAAATATCGAGGCGAACAACAGAGCGGCAACGCGGACCGCCGCGGTACGGGTTGCTGCCTTTTTACAGTGCAGCGACTCTCATGAGCCTGTGAAGATTACTATTTCTTCAGGTTTTGTATGTGCTCCGTTCGAAAGCGAACCATGTTTTCCTGGCGGGTAATTTTCTTTCTTGATGCCACACCGGCAAAACACGAACAGCGGGGAGATGTCGAGCGCAATGCCCACCTTCATATCAGTAAGTAAAGCGGACAGCTTATCCATGGCCGCTTTTTTGGCTTGATCGGGTTTCTTGACTTTCTGGTCGAGCTCATCAGGAGTTTTGGAAGACGACGAGCAGTGCCTCGGCAGCGTTTTGTAGGCGCACCTCGCACGCTGTGTGCACCGCAGAACGCCCAGCATCGCCCTGCAACATGTCGCGAACCAGCAGTATTAGACAATTATGAACGCGAACACCCAGAGTCTCGATATGTAATCGAGCGAAACAAGCTCTATGCTGCAGAAACATTTAAATATATAAAAGGGAGGCATATTTATAAGTGTGTTTAATACCTCTGAGCCGAAGCAATGTGAGCGCACATGGAGGTCGCCATGTTGAGTCAATAGGTTCGCAGCGTTTGGGTTGGGTTGGCGTTTGGTAGCTGGTTGCTCTTAAAAGTTCGATTAAGATTTAAAATATTTTACTCATTTAAGTAAAAATATATAATATTTATTTCTTATATAAAAGATTATGTCTCACAGGAAGAGATGTTTGTACTGCGAGGCTTCTATTATCCTGGAGGGCGCGAATATTAAACACTCACTGGCGGTCCAAAATCTCTTTGCTTCATTATTAAATAAAAATTTCCACGAAAAGAAGAAAAAACGAGTCTAAAAGTTTTAATAATACCCTAATAATCTATGCCCTAGGACGGCGTATGCATCAGAGTGTCGAACCGAAACCCTTATCGGTTCGGGTCTGGTTCACGGCTTTCGGTACAGTTCCGGTTCAGTTCCGGAGAGCAGAAATAACGGTTCCAACCGGTTCGAACCGGTTTGAACCGTTATATTGAACATATATTTTCCGCTTTGTTTTGGCAATAGGCTCTATTTCCGCCGTGAAACGAGTAACTATATAGTTTTTATCGATTCGTACAATACATCTTTCAACCGAATCAGTAAAATAAAATCTAAATTGACATACAAAATGTCGTGTTTATATGACTCAGCATGTACTTGTTTACCTCAGTCACGTATATTTTACCCGAATCGAATGGTTGTCACGATGTGTGGTAGCAGGCACGAGGCACGTAGCAGGATTTTGTTTCGGGAAGGGGGGGGGGGGGGGACAGCGCCCATGACAAAATGCTGTATGAGGGGGAGGGGGAGAAAGGGACCCAGCAAAATGGAAGATTTCGGGGGAAGGGGGGGGGGCCGGGCTCCATGCACCCCCCCCCTTCCCCCCTGGCTACGTGCCTGTGTGGTAGGTCGCTAAAATACCCATGATTGGTTCAACTTTGCATACAGTATTAAAAGTTGAATCGCATTTATGCTTTTGAACTAAGGGTTTAATTAGGGTGTATAAAATCATAGAATGGGCCCTTTGTCGCCATGTACCATGAAATATAGTTTACGAAATATGTTTCACAATATATATGACGACGACGCAACTGACCTAAAAGCAATAATATTTTGAAAATGCCGAGAAAGTCTTAGGACAAGCCCTTCCAGTCTACATTTTGAAGAGACACTGAGACAATCAACTCGTGTTTTCCTAACCAACATTGGTTACACTCAGCACCGTGATGCAGGAGAAGAATCATGCAGAAAGGAGAAATCAAAATTGTTCACTCTAATCTATATGAACCTTCGTACTCAGATCGAATCTGGCCTACAATAACGCGTGCCCAAGTGAACATTTTCTAAAAGCTGGTTCACACTGCCTCATTTTCTTACGTTAAGTTACGTTACGAAATATTACGTTGGAGTCACCGGGAACCTCTGTGCTTCATATTAAGCGCGGCTACCAGTTCGAGAAACCATGACACGCGACATTCGAGACACGAATGTTTCGGAGACTTATACGTAACGTAACTTAACGTAAGGAAATGGGGCAGTGTGAATGCAGTGTGAACACAGGATAAATTGCAGTGATGGAAGCGGAATTTGACCTTTTGTAGCAGGTTCTGCAACAGGCAAAATATTGGTTTGGAGAAGCCACCTATGTTTTTGTAGCAAATGCCAACATCTGTTAGCACATCACTTGAACATGAAAAACTGCTCGCATCGCAAGGAGTTTATTGATGATAGTGGTCAAGGGTTCTTCTTTGATACTCGATCATATTACTTATTATTGTTTGCTATAAGAATAGATAGGGGATAAAATGAACACAGTCTCCTTACATAAGGCTCTAGTAAGAGTAGGTTTCATTTACAACGGGTATTCAAAAATGGTTCAAAAGTGAATCATAGTGCAACACTTCATTGGGATAGATCCTCTCTCCCCTCTCCATTTTACGTTCTGTAGTTTTTTTAACCCGTAAATATAATTTCTCTGAAATGCCAGGAAAAACTAGCATATCCGCTAACATGCCTACACTAAAAATGCGTCCCGCACATTCAATGAACCTAAAAAGTCCAGACTCTAATGCTATAAACTGCAAAAGCAACCGTCGAAAAATATCACAAGAGCCTACACTTGTGCTTTAAAAGTGACACTGCTCTTTAGCGGCGCAGGAACCAGATTTACGTCAAAGTTCGCTGCTCTATCGATTGACAGTTGCCACGGTGTGACTACCGTATTCATTCAAATATATATAAACACGAACTGTGAAATAAAATTCAGCTGTGTTTGAGACTCTGTGTGTAGTGTCGTTATTTGTATTTTCCCCAGTCTCGGAGTTTGTGTTAAATTATATATATAGACGCTTGTTTTCTTCTCTCTCTTTCTCTACTGCTTTTTTTTTAAATATTTAATTAGAGATTAATTTGCCTCTCGCACTAAGCCAGGCGATGCCCCATGTAAGCCGCTGCTCCTAGCACTCCGGTGCAAAGCGGTGAAGCTCGACGCGCGCACGCGAAGGTGGACACGAGAGGCGCAAGTGCCACTCGTGTCCACCTTCGCCTACCCTCACCGGCGTGCACATTCACGGAACGTAGGCATGTGGCAGGCACAATAATCGAGTGATCTCATCAGGAGTACAAGACCCTGGTTCTGTTTTATCCCTGTAGCCGCAATCGGCAATCCTACTATTTTGCAAAGTTTTGTCGGGACCCTTCGTTCCTGACATCGACGACATCGTCTGGAAATTTAGACGACGTCGGCGATCAACCAGCCAGCGCCGGCCAGAGCGTTTGATGCGCAGCATCCACGGCTCTGGCCGGTGGATTCGCAGCATCAAGGCGCGATATCATGGCATTCGTCATTTCCTTGGAGGAGTTCTTCCATCGGCTAAACCAATCGAGTGAAGTGAATGTCCTGTGACATGCGCTTTTAGCATGTGTGTTTCTGGTCGTATATGTCCGAGCCTTCGAATGTGCTCTGACCTAAGACGAAGCAAACTATACGGTGAGCAGAGACGCCATGAAAATCATATTTATACAATTTTCTTTCCCTCTACTTCCCTAAATATTCGAGTCGACCAATAATAAAACATTTTTTGTGTTGTTTTTGTTGTAAGCCCATCTTGGAGCAGGTGTGGCGCAACTCTTAGCAAAAATGGCATTTTGGCGCAAGATGTGGCAGACTTTCGTTCATTGCTCTGTTTGGCGCAAATGGCGCAGCACTTCCATCACTGAAACTGGCATAGCCTGACTGTTGAAGTTTGTTCTTGACAAGATGCTGGTCGATTCGATTTGCAAATAAACACCACCCTTGCTCATTGATGGATTTTTGTTAAATTGAGCCAAGTAGTATTTCATGCCATACTCGGCATGGCAGCTACTTAGTTGGTCCCTTTCTGACGGTCTCCGTGCGTCATCGTAATGGTTATGCTACGTGCTCCTATGTACTTTGTTTTTGTCCTGCCCACATACACATAAACTTGCTGTTCAACGCATAAAAGGGACAGTAACAGGCTATTATATGTTTCGGAAGGTGTATTTGTGTCAGTAACACAGTTATTTAAATTAGCCTTAAAATAATAAATTTTTGTTTAAGGCTTTTCCACTTAACTTATACACGTGCCTATCGTGGATAAAAACGCCGGAAAAGATTTGCGGAGCATCTGTCAGATAATTTTTGGGGGAATTTACTTATGACGTATATATTTACGGTGATCGGCCCTTTATTCATGTTGTCAAATTTTGTCAATAATTAAATGCACTTTTATTATCATCAATAACTTCGACTGTATGAACTTCACATAACCGATTGAGACCGACACGAAAGGGCGATACTCGAAAATTAAGTCTGCAGAAACGTGCTTTTTCTTCGCTCTTTTACAGTGGGAAACACTGGGTCGTGGTGTATGCCAAAAAGGACTTTGCGCTCACATGATATACATATATGAAGGCCAATACACGAAATGTGCAGAAACAGAAAGATAATAAATTTTATTCTTAAAAAGACTCCAATACACGGTGCCGCAGAAAGAAATACACAGATATGTAATTATATTCCCAATTACACATAAATAGCGCAAAGGACAGGCAAAGGTTTTTACATAAATCACATTCGGGCATCGCCTTACATGAGCTGGAAACGTCGCGAAATACTGCCTCGGGAGGCTAATGTTATATTCGGCTTTACCTGCACTTGTTTTTGGGCATTCACGTTACAACTTTGTCCTTCGTCACTAATGCGCTCTAACTTTTTATTAGGCTACCGCATATTATCGCGAGCTAAACTGCTATAAACAAAGTGTTTTATTTTTTTTATTTCATGCAGATTTTTCTAAACAAAGCCGTGAAAGTTGCACAACTACGGTCTGCGCAAGTGAGTTACACGGCCAGGCGGACATTATATAGGTTGAAGAGAAAATGCAACTAACAGATGACTAACTAACAAACATTCGCTAATTGCTTTTTAATTGGATGTCTTAGGGCACATGTTTATATTGAAGAAATAGAGGCAATGAATGTTGATGGTCAGCCCGGTTTCAAAAAATCCTGGATCGAACACGCAGTTATCACTGTGAAATTCGGTATCTGGAAATCTGTCGACACCGAAACCAAACGCTCGATGCCCGCCGGAAGGACAACCATCATTTGTCGCCGGAGGGTCACGTGTTATGACAAAATTTGGGTCACTTTTTGCGTGACGTACAGCGCGTCGAAGCATTTACATTTTGTTGAGTATTTTGTGTTCAGGGCGTGTTTCTTTTTTTCTTTTTTAAGCCTGATTGGCATATTATGATTAAAAAGTTTTTTTCAGTTATATCGCGCAGCAATGCAATGCAATTTATCGCGGCCAGTAAGGTGGCTTATCGCTTTAGTTGGCCAGCCGCCAGTCAACCAGCTCCGGCTTGCTGTGACGCAGAATAGTGGCGCAAATTCCGTCATCAGCACATGACCCTCCGGCATCAAACGAGGGTTGTCCTTCCTGCGGACATCGCGCGTTTGGGTTCGGTATCGACAGAGTTCCAGAACACAATTTGATAATGAATAACTCGAACTGCGTGCTCGATCCAGTATTTAAACTGGGCTGACCTTCAATATTGAGTGTCTCCATTTTTTTCAATATAAATTTGTCCGTAAAACGTCTAACTGAAAAAAAAAATTAGCGAATTTTTGTTTAATATTTATCCATTAGTTGCATCCTCTCTTGAACACGACGCTCGCCTGGCCGTATAACTCACTTGCGCAGACCGCATTCGTGTAGCTTCCACGGGGTTTTTTGTTAATTTTTTTATAGTCTGAATTCGATAAAATAAAATAACTAAGAAACACTCTGCATGTATACTGCAGAATTTTACGATTTGGACATCTACTTTTGCTAGTGTTGCGAAAATTGCATTTCACCGAGAAACTGAACTGTTTAACTAATGTTTTGCTCGTGACATCATGTGCAGCATGCAAAATGCATGCTGCAGAATTTTCGTGCTCAGTGCAAAGCATGTATTTGACAGACGCAAGTTATTCTTGCTTGGTGCAGCGTCAGCTGAGAAACGACGAGAGCGTCTGGTACCAAGAAAACGTGCTTGCTGGAAAGGGTGCTTTTTGCAAACCGAATAGTTCCCGCCCTCTGATCTGCCAGGATGTGCGTGACGTTGACAGCGGGTGCAATTTCCTCCTCAGCGTCGTCCTTGACTCCGACGAGGTGCCGGAGGGAGGATGTCAGCGTTTCAAGTCCAGTCGAGCGGTTTCCACACATGACCAGAAAAAGTTAACCGACAAAATAGTATCGAAAGCAAACTGATCCGCCGCCAAACCAGGATTGTTTGTATACGGCCCGAGCGTCCCTCCCACCCTCCGTCGCGTAGCTGACGTCGTCGCGCCGCATCGCAAAAGCCAGCCTGGGGGGGGGGGGGGGGGGGGGGGGGGGGCTAACAGTTATTAAAAAAATAAAACGAATATATTTATTGAAGTGTCTTCGTGACGCAGAGATCCTGACTTTGCGTGCTCCTAGAGCTTAATCTGAATTATACGTAAAAAGAAAGTACAATTTTTAGTTATTTGAACTTTTGTCGAGCAATGAATTTTCCTGACGGCACCAGGAAAGGTGTATGCGAACGTATCACGTGGAACCGGAAACAAAAGAAAAACAATATTGCTATTTTTTCAGTAAACAGCCGAACCGAACCAAACCGTTATTAGTTCTTTCTTTTTTCCATTCCAAAGCAAAAGAAAAAAAAGCTCGAGGTACACGTAAGCACTTCTTATGAGTTGTGAATGCGAAAGCATAGAAGCAGGGAAGCTCCTCCCACCCCTTTCCACTTCAGCGGAGCGAACGGTGGAGAGGAGGTCGCCACTTCGTTCTTGACCTGTCACCGACTATAGGTGCCGTTTTCGCGCTTCAAACTGATGACATCGGCTCGCTCCATGGGACAGTTAATGCTTTCGCATTAAAAAAGAAAAAAAAGAGAAAACAATCTTGGTGATTTTCGATTTACCGACAAAAAATGCGGCATGTGGAACGTGGTATGGTGCGAAAAGGTATATATTTTTATACTTCCATATTTCAGGTAACGTTTTCCTCGATGGAATGATCAAAACAACGAAGGCTTTCGAGAGCGTTCCCGCACGTTTTAGCGCACAAAACCCTTCCCATGTTCGTGATAGAAAAATTTAGGTCAGCTGCCACATTGTGATATTCTACGTCCTTAAACGTGTAACCGACATAGCCAAAAAAACATACAAAAAACACCTAATTGCTTTAGCTTTTCACATACTTTATTAACGGTTTTCGGCTTTCATCTTTTAATGAAGATTTCTACGAGCGTGTTGACTTTGTTGGTAAGAGTATGAAAGCTAAACAGAAAGAAGGACGATGATAGCTGTTGTCGAACGAACGCTGCAAAACGTCGCGGACGCGCTTACAGTCAGCACGAAATCAGCGATAACGAACCCAGCCATCTATATGGGCGCAAGTGATCAGCGCCTTACGCAAAGTTCATTGTGTCCGCTGCTTCTGGACGCTGCCCTTCGTCGACAGCTGCGAAGGAGGCCCCGGGGCCGTTGGCCTTCCAGGACACGTAGGTGCTCCAGAAGAGGGCGACCACGCTCATTCCCAGGGGGCGGTAGTCTTTGGGAACGAACTGATATATGAGTCCCTGGGCCGCCGGCCAGAAGACCAGCCTCGTCTTGAGTATGGAGACGTACTTCGTCCTGACGGTGTGCTGGATGGCGGCCCACGGCAACCCTTTCAGGGCGCCGTTCACGGCGATGTAGCCCAGGAGGACGAGTGGACTTACGAACAGCTGACTGAGCAGTACTTTGGCGAGCGTAGCGGTCAAGCCACCGTCTCCCACGAGCCACTCCAGGAACACGAAGGACAGCACTTGCACGGGACCCGTGAAGACGAGTCCGGTGACAAAGCTTCCAGCAGCTTGTCGAGCGTCGATGCTGACGGACGCACCGCGGAGTTACGGTCTGAGACAGTAGGTTAGCGACGAGGCTCACGATGGCGATGCTCGCAATCCGTGTGCCCATTGGATTGGTGTGGAGCAGGTCGTCGTAGAACGAGGCTATTCGCATCATCTCGGAGCAGGATTTGGTTCTCTCTGCTGCCTCGCGAACCGCATGTTATGATGTACAGGACTGAGCATCTGCGGGGTTTCCGCTCCAGCAAACAGCTGGCGGTAACCGTATGTGTTCAGCTGTACCGAGCCACGAAAGTACGTACGGTACATGTCAACCTTTGGCCCTTTTTGTCATTAAAACTCGGGACACGCGTCCGTGTGCAGTGAGAGAGGAGGCACGACTGAGAGGGCATGCAGTCCAAAAACATTAATATACCTTTACTGCAATTAACTATACCAGTACTTGGCATAAATGTGGCGGCTGTACCGTATAAACATACACACAACACAATTATTATTACAAATGTGGCGGTATTGAGAGCAGCGATTGCCCGGCAGCATACACCGCGCGCAAGAGAAAAATTACCGTTTTTTTTTTTGTTATCTGCCAGATGGCGACATCACATTTCCATAAAAATTGTCGGCTTCCTTTTCACTGACATATTCATCCGAGCGCGTGCTCACTGGTCGCACATAGTTATATACATAAATTAAAAAAAATACAACGTGAAATAACGAAAATACAAACAGCGTAGCTCTGGTAACATGTAGGTGTCAGTTCAGCTCTTTTTATCTATCTTTTTTTATTTAATTTTTAGAGCTCAGCTCTTAGGCACCCGTTTCCGCGTTTCGCGGCATCGCTGTCGGCGTAAGCGCCCCCGCTAAATTTAGCGGGAAATTGAATTGGTGTTGAGGTCATGTGACGTCAATTTTACCGCTATATCTAGCGGAGAAACTGAATTTGTTCATAGGTGACGTGACATGAAGCCATGCGACGTCGTGTCACGCTAAATTTAGCGGGTTAAGATTCCCCGCTAGGGCATTACAGAGATCTGTAAACGTCCATCATTTTCTGCGTCAGTCATTTGTTGCTGTGTTTGTGCGTTTCGTGGGACCGTTTTCTGGCTCGCCGCTCTTGCTATATACGTCCATGAGCAGAAAACCTGTAAGATAAAGACCCTTGCAATCAACCAAAGGCTTTCGCAGCCAACTCCATGCTGGCAAACAAAACAATCATAATACACACACACACACACACACACACACACACACACACACACACACACACACACGCACACGCACACGCACACGCACACACACACACACACACACACACACACACACACAAACAAAACAAAACAAAACAAAACAAAACAAAACAAAAGCTTCAACGCGGTGCGGTGCAGGGCGTCGAGTTTTGGGTGGTAAATAATTTTCCCTTTGCTTTTGCGAAGTCCAGGGTTTGAGAAGCAGGAGGCTTCGTGAAGTCCAGGGTTTGAGAAGCAGGAGGCATCGTGAAGTCCAGGGTTTGAGAAGCAGGAGGTTCCAGGAAGTCCAGGGTTTGAGAAGAAGGAGGCTTGTGAACCTTTTAACGACGTGTGTGACAGTTCGATGGCGTGTAATTGTGTTGTTTCGATAACGGTAACGTCTTAAAGCGGTCATCGACAAGTTGACGACGACTACGCAGTGCATGCACGCGCGCCTGCTTCCGAGGGAGAGTGCTACCGCCGACGCACCGCCACGCAAAAGTTCACCAAGGTCGTCATCATAGTCGCCATAACCGGCAGTGCATAAAGCGACATGTCTCAAGTTTTGTTAAAATATCCTACTACAAATATCACTTCACCAAATAAACACAACGCGTGAAACAGGCTTTGCCGCGCGTAACCCAAACAGCGCATGAAGCGAGCGATCTGTACCAGTCTGTCCTACCCATGACGTCACAAACGATGATGATGATAGTTAGAGAAGATAAAAAGAGCATAATTTCATTCCAAGGCGACGTCTTGAAGTGACCGGAAAAGAGGTAGCGACATGGGACTTGAAGATGCTGACCTTTCGGGGAGTTTTGGGTAGATATAAAACAAATTTAGAGGTTCTTCTGACATTGCTTTGAAGGCGTGCAGTATATCTAAAAAGAGAAATGGAAAGTATTTCCAACCTACTGAAGACTCGCTTAGTACCTACAGCTTTATGTTAGAAGAAAAATGACAATTCTATACGAAAATAATTTCGGGCTCGAGAACGCCCAAGTTTAACTTCAATCTTAACCCCCGGTTAGTAGGAGTTTTTTTTTTTTTTTCACTGGAGGACTCGTTTTTTGCTTTAGAAGTACAAACCCTGTCAAGGAAGCCTACCTATTACCACATCCGAGCGTGGTTTTCATATACATTAAAAACCGAGAAAAAAATATTTGCATGGTTTAAAGATTTTTCCAGTGTGAAAACGGTCTTCGTTCGTTTTATTATGAACACGTGTTCGTTGACGCTTGTGGAATGCTCAATCTTTTTCGCTAACATGACTCTGCCCAAATCGGCAGCGACTGATCAACGAGCTATTTAAAGAGCTACTAAAGTCACCACTATATGAGATATCTTGCCCAAAGTTGTTGCATTTCGGTTTTATTTAAATTAAAATAACATTGAATTAAATAATTAAATTTAAATAATAACTTTTGGCCAGTTATAAGAAAGTTCACATCACAAAAAGGCTTTTTTTCATTTTTTAATGCATGTGAGTATTATTACCTTAGCAAAATGTATTCCTGTATTTGTATTTCCAAATACTTTTGTTTACTTTTCAAATGTATTCCTGATACGTATCGTGATACTTTTGTACGGATGTATTTGAGTATAAGTAATTTAACAGTCTTCGTTATTAATCCCAGTATTTGTATCTCAAAATACATTTTAGAGTATTTCTGCCCAACTCCCAATGACACTAGATTGACCTAACTATACTCGCAAGCAACGTCACTGACCATGAAACTCCTTTGTTGTGGCGTAATTTTCAAGGACAGAAGCGAGCGTTTTCTTTCAATCTCTCCTTCGTAAAACATACTGACGTAACTATGGGGTCGCAGTATCTACCAGTGACGTTATTTAAATGAGGCTCATAGATTAGACCCGAGCATTGCGTGAGCACTTGGTTTGGGCTT
Source organism: Ixodes ricinus (assembly GCA_037355805.1). NCBI lineage: Eukaryota > Metazoa > Arthropoda > Arachnida > Ixodida > Ixodidae > Ixodes > Ixodes ricinus. The sequence goes on from JAZHYW010051539.1 coordinate 59,245, forward strand.
GTGATAACCAATAGCTCGACAAGCACTCGGGTAGTGGCCCGTATCCTATAGGAGTATTCACTGGCGGTCATATCTGTGTGCGCGAATGCTGAGCGCGTGCTGACGGCGAGCTTCCACAGTTCTTTTGCAACGTGCATTCCGCACCATCAAGAGTGCCGGTCTTAGCAGCCTATTGATGTGAGCTCGTTCTGAGCATGCGCTCTAAACAGCACCCACAAATATGGCGTCCAGTGAATACTCCCTATATCGTTGTAATGACGACAGTAGCCGAACCATAACAATGTCCATTACTCAGCGCGTGTCCTGTGCCTTGCAAACCCCAGCGCATGGCTATGGTCAACAAGTCCCAGACCACGTGGCCACTCGTTCTGGCTGGGAGTTGAGAGGGTGAATGCTGCTTCTTTTAGGGGCGAAGCTCCTTAGGGGCTATACTCCGTTTCACCTTATGTTGTACCGCAGCGGAGGCTAGAAGCGCGAGCTCATAGCGTTGGTAGCTGCCCTTAATGCACGAGAGCTTGTGCCTCCGATGTCTGCCCCAGAGCAAGGAGCTCGCGCGTGTGGCCTTTTCTGCGGTACATCATAAGGTGAAACGACGGCGTCCGGTGCTCGTGCTCCTGCTCGTGAGCTCACGTGCTCACGTCGCCACGCGCTCGTGTAGGGGAAAAAAAGATTAAAAAAATGATGAAAAAAAATGATAAAAAATGTTTTGCCTAGTCGACAGGATTCGAACCTGTGCGGGGAGACCCCGATAGATTTCTAGTCCATCGCCTTAACCACTCGGCCACGACTGCGGGACGAGTAGGGGCTTTGAGATGTGGTAGTAACTCATGAGCTGGGGATGTCATGGATGAAACGTTGCATGTAGCCGCTCAACGTCTATACAGTAGTGGGCGCTGCAGTCAAATGCGTATATAATCGCGTTAAACCTTGCATGCATTGGCTCAACGTTTATAGACGAGGGGGCGCTGCGGTCAAATGCTCAAATGCGTATATAACCACGTTCCATACCACACATTCTCTTTCTGACATAGATGAAAACGAACGAAAGGCTCGGCATGCTCGGCATCAGAGCTTTACCCCAATCAACATCATTCACCACGTAAAGATGTGGTCAATTTTTCTTAAATTTTTTCTGCGACTTCTATTGCGTGTGATGAAAAAGGAACGCGTGTTTCATAGGCCACTAACGTCAGGGATTCGTTTTAAGCCGTATTTGCGCAAAATACAAAAATCTTTGCATCGCCCCTTTGAAGGCATTCAGCGGTATGCATCCATCTAACTATATATGGTGGCCCATTGCTCACGTGAAATGTGCAGGGTGTCTCTAAACAATCTTTCAGAAGCTAAATTAGTGGAACTCTGTCGGTAGGCTAATTGATACCATATACTAAATTTGTTCAAGAAAAGCTATTCCGGCTGGTAAGGTTTTATTCATTAGGCGCGAAACACAATAAAATTTAATGGAACACTTGAATAAAAGAGATAGATCGAGAGAGGGACAAAAAGGAATAAATGAAAGCTGTTGAGACTTGCATTATACTTTTGGGGTGGAACTCAATCTTAATCGAGTTCCTTAACTTTTTTTACACAGGCGTAACAAAAAACTAAAAATGCACCGCTGCTCATGGAGCAGCGGTGCGGTATACAATACAAAACTGAAAAAGGAGAGGAGCAAAATAAGCGGAACGGCAACACCGACAGGACTCTCCTCATGCGTTCACCGCGCCTATCTTTAATTACAACCCAGGCGCTGACAGAAAGCAAAGCCACGCGTGGCAAACAGATCTCTGCAGAACAGTCTTGAGATCTCTCTCTCTCCCTCTTTCTTCCTTTGTCTGCAAGAAGTGATCGATAGTAGCACGCAGAAAATCCTGCTCGAGGTTCAAGCATCTGACAGCAAGAGCAACCACTTTTCCCCGAGCGCGCTCCTGAAAGACAACGACATACACACGCACACACAAAACAAAAACCACATAAAAAAGATGCAGCTCAGCATGCACGTGGAAGACAATAGCTCAAAGTTCGGTCGGTTCCTCGCTGACTGCTTCCTTGAAAGAAACCAGAACCAAAAGACAAACTTGCCCTACAAACTTTGTCAGCGCTCAGCCCCGGATAAAGAAGGTGCACCCGTCTTCTCAAGGGGATGAAAAGAACGCGAGGCCAATCAAGTTAGGCTTAGCGGCGGCAACAAGGGCACCCGGTCGTCGAGACTGCGCTTGCGTGTCACGTGTAGGTTCTAACGCAGAGCCATGAAAATCCGGCCTTCTTTCCAAGGACAGTCACCTGAGATTAAAACCTCCACCATTGCTGTTGCTTCCACATCTTGTCACTGCCCACCCGGTACCGTTCCGCGAGTCGGCATTGCTTGCGTTTTAGGGTTTGATTAATGTGAACCTTCATACCTAGATGAGCTGAAAAAAAGAAACGCTCACACACGCTTTCATAATCTTAAAGTGGTGACTTCGGTCACATTTAATTTATTAAATGAAGAAAAAAAATATTTTTCGCTAAAGCGAGGTACACTTGTAGTTCACAGTAAGCCTTTGAAGCGACATTTTTATACATGGCCTTTTCCGTGACCACAAGTATCACGCCGCCCATCCTTGAATTGCTACGTTAAAAAAAAAATACTCGGGCATATTTTTTTTTAGTGGTCATTGATGTACTTTAAAGTTGTCTTAACGCAACAGTAAACATCGCTGAACTTGTATCCTAAATATTACGGCAAAATAATTTGTTTTCACTAGTTCACGTAAATTTTTAATTTTGAAACCATCCGTTTTTTTGAAACAGAAAGTCTCTACCCGAAACAGTGATGCCAGCGGCAGGCAGGGGTTCACTCTTTGGGCAGTAGCAGTAGTATTTGCCCCTAAGTAATGACAAAAAGTTTAATGGTGTAAAATGAAGTCATTGGAAGTTTGCTCCAGCACTCGTGCAGCAGCACGAAACATAGGCAAGGCATACTTTGTTTTCCTTAGACTTTCTCCTCGACCTGCACGGCTGCCTGCCAGTGAAGCCATCGCAATGAAAAACGCTGGTATATTTTAAGGTTTTTCTTTTTTTGCGTCTTCGTTTGCCAATTTTACAATAACTATCCTGAGTTTAGAGGCACTAAATAGCATGTCGGGAAGGGCAAAAGGCTGACCATTCAGAATATTTACATGTAGTTGGCTTGGGTAGCGCGAAAAATCGCCGGAGTACCTCTTTAATACCCACATCGACGCAAAGAGGAGCCGGAGCTGGCTGGACGAAGAAACGAAGATTTCGAGGGGGAGAGGGGGTTATTAAAATAATGAATAGCAAAAAACTGTCATACACTCAAAATAATATGCAAAGATAATTTATTGATTTAGGCACACGTAAGATTGCTTGAGCTCCCTCTTGGTAAGATTTGAGGTGATCAATATTTCTTGCCAAGATGCAAACGTTAACATTAGGACTCTTAACTGGGAGTCGTGAATATTTTGGAGGTGCTTATCTCTCATTCGAAAGACCCACATTTGACTTCACGTTCTTCAGCTTGGAAGGGATGTTTGCAGAAGCGAACACTTCGATCAAGGGCGCTGCAAGGTTTCGTAGATTTTGAAAAGAAAAAAAAATTAGTTCAGGGAGGCCAGCGGAAAACTTAACGAAGTCGGTCGCTGCAAATGCATTCTTCAATTTATTGTCTGTTTAAGGATGAGCTGATTAGCGCACCCTATCTGGCAGGTGACCGTATGATATTACCTCGTGGGCCGGATTCGACCCACTGGCCGCCAAAAGCCAACGCCTGATTTAAAATGAAAAAAAAAAAGCTTTCTTTATTATTTTTGATTAGCTTTTTTGCGTATTTTCGCTTCGTGTTTCCTTTAAAATTCTCTGGCCAGCGCAAAAGCATGCCGAAAAGTCAGTTTGACTAGAATTCACCATATTTGTGCGTGCGCGGGCTCAGGGAAAGACTTACCTCGCCAGTACGAATGAAGTTCTGAATACAAAAACTACCATTAAAATATAAAAATACTTGTTTAGGCTTTTAAATTTAGCCATAAGGTGGTAGTTGTATTATTTTTATTGTTCTGGTCTACCCAAATGTTATAATAAGCTGGGTGGGGCACGCTTGCTCCCGGGAAAACGCAGGCGACTGAGAAACAACGATTTTTTTTTTTATAAAGTAAATTGGCCGTGCATCGATTTAACAAAAACAGTAAGACAATCTCTGATGTTTCTTTGCACCTTCAGGTGACATATATCCCATTCGCAACTCTAGGGAGGCCACGCCACCCTGCAGAGGTGTCGCAAAGAATAAAAAAAAGGCAGCTACAGATTGTCCAGATGGGCAGCGAAAACTGGCGCTGCATGGCGGCGAAGGGCTAATATAGAGGAACGGCGCCCTTTCGCGAATTTTGAGCAAAACCTTATGTGGGGTCGTAGCGCCCGTTTCAACGCAACAAACGTTTCGTCTGATGTACGTTTAAAATTCCAGCATGATGATTCCAGGGATGAAAAGGCGTGAGGAACAAAACTGCTATGCCCCATTGAAGAAGTAAAATAAGAAATTGTTTACTGGACTAATCGTACTCCAGCGGGCTTGTCGCAGTTATTGTAACCCAACAAAAGTCAATTGTCATCCGATAAACCCAACAAACGTGATATGTTATGAATGCCAGCAACATTGGGGCGACAAATTATTTGCAGCTACACAAGTACAGTCTTGAACAATACGAAAGACCCATTCGACGAAGCAGTTTCAGGCGGCTGTGCTGGATTCGTATTAGTCAGGCTCGCATTAATTGAAGTGAGGATGGATTACCATTTGTTCTACTTAGTCCCCAAAAATAAAGTGCCTCAGACCAAAGAATGCTTAGAGCCGCTGCATAAACTGCTGAGACGTATGGGTATTTTATATCGTGTAAGACTGTACGGCGTGTCCCGTGAAAAAAGTAAAAAATTACAGTGTTTGAATTTTTGATGAGATAACGGTTACAGTGTTTAAAATTTTGAATGAGATAACGGTTAGTCCTAAAACTTTGGCATCTGTTTCGAACTGATGGCGCAATATTTGGCCGGAGACTGAGCATATATGGCGATGCGTAGTTTATTTTTACAGTGAAACAAAAGAAAACAAACACACTGCCTATTTTTTTCTCGGGATATCCTGTACATAGCAGCTGTAACGACTCTCGCCCAAGCCGCTTCCAGTGACGTAGGATAGAGAATCGGACTACAGGGCGAGAGAGGCAAAGCTTATTTTGTGCAAAGAAAACCTGGTCCTGTTATCATTTTTCGTCGCAACTTCGTGTGGCGCTCTATACTCTAGGCAACCATACCTAAAACTAATTCTGCTGTGATACGTAAATATGAATTGAGTTTCTCACTGGCTCCATACGCAACGGTAGATAAATATAATTTTTTTAAACGTGCAATAACTTTTTTTTTACGTCTTTTGTTATTGGTGGTTTGCGGGCTCGCGAATACCACCTGTTGTTGTACATCATCACTGCATAAGAGTTACCGTTTTGTTCGAAGGAATTATTTATTGAAAAGTAGGCACATTGTCGGTGCCTCTGTTATTGCAATATCCCTTGGCTATTGGATGATTTTTGTGTCCAGTCATTATGTTAAATGGGCATCGAAGTCCCCTTCGATGCCCACGAGGACCTTTTCGCTGAAGAGGCCGATTACGCGCTTCCCGGCTTCCGTCTGCTTGGGCTCGTCCGGGCCGCCTCCTGTCATGTTCTGGCTGCGCCGGTCTGTGGCTCCTATGGATTGCGATGAGCTTGTCAGTCACGGGAAGCTCTACACTACACACGAAGGTTGAGAGAGTAAAAATCCACCCATCCTTACCGCGGATTTCGTTAGCGCTCTTGTAATCAAACCCACATGTTTTTTGTTTCTTTTTTTTATGTCAGCAATTTGACGCCAGATTTATGACACTGCGAAGAGTGTCGCTGATGCGCTCCACGCCCGCCGCTTGGCTTGGGAGCCGTGCGGGCCTTCTCGCTTCGCGTCGATGGCTATTCATAGCCGTCCACCAACGCGGCGACTTCTGCATCTGTAAAGTTGAGCATTCGCAATTTCTTAACCTGAGGTGCCGACACCGTGCAAGCACGTAGCAGAACTGCCTCTGTTTTGGGTCAGAGGCACGTGCTCCGAAGCCCGCCGGGAAAACGGGCTCTCTGATTGGCTGATCGGGTTGTTGTAGACGCTGTGGCCATAGCAACAGCCCGTTCTCGTGATGTTCGGGGATTGGCGAGACACCGGAAATCGTCGTTTGCCCGCAAGAGAACGCGGCTTTCCCCCTCTCCCCTAAGCGTTTATGAATACCGATTTCGCTTCTTCTTGAAATGTTTGTGAGTTCGTAACATTGCGAACTTCTTAGCCAAGATTTCATAAGATAAGAAGTTTTTTTGTGAATCCGGCCGCTGTTCTTTACTCCAGACATGACAGTGAAGAACTCTCACAATTTAAGGCTCTATGGTATACGAGGGAGGGAAGGGCGGACGTAGGTTCAGAAAGGGGGGGGAGGGTTAAATGGCATGAGGCTAAATGAAATCGTGGAGCTTCGCTTGCCGAATGTACGCGAGAAGCGAATCTAATATGGCCTTTCGGTGTTGTGGAGTGCCCCTTGGATGAATCCATTCCTGCAGCGTCGCCGATCTGGTCGACAGAGGGAACCCACCGAGGGCTGTGTCCCTGTGAGGACGGGGACCCCAAATCATGCGCGGGCATTGATCAGTTCCCCATAGAGCAGAAGGAAGGCTTTTTGTGATGCACCCCAAAACCTGACCCTGAACTGCGCATCTACTCAGGGCGGCGTTCAATTGTCAGCGGAGTTCCTGCGATTTTTAACTGAAGAGAGTGTTGCGGCAGGAGTCCAGCCGGGCGGTTGAGTAGCGCAGCAGCTTTGGCTGTTGAGAATGTGAGACCGAGCTACAAAATGGTCAGCGCTGTTTCGTCCCAGTCCACTTACATGTTGGTTTTGAATTACCAGTTTTTAACAAGCGGTATCCACGCACTATATCGCGACATCATAGGTATACATTTTCATGCTAAGGGTGAATTGCTGCGAGGGCCAATCCGCCGGGAGGCTTCGGGGGAAGGCAGCCATCGCCACGCTAAATAGCGGCGTGCTCAATATACAGGGTGTTTGATTTCAATTCGAAGAGATTAAAAAAAAGAGGTGAGAGTTAGACAGGTTTTGTTTTCACCATGTATTTATTATGCTCGGCAGACATTAGATCAGAAAATAATCGTCCCAATAACATGACTAATTAACTCATTAAATTAAGAAAATAAATTGAGAAACTTTTTAATAACCTTTTTAATTCTTGGTTTCAGGGGTCATGTTGGGATTGCAGAATTGGCGGAAATTACTGATAGAGACCAGACCCATTTGAAAAATTTGTGAAAAGGTAATGGTTTTCCAGGTATTAACCAACCAAAGTTCGCGTTTTTTCTCACAATTAAAAAAAATAAAGGCTCCAATCTACGCTGTAAAGGTGGTTGGACAGCGATGTTGTGGTATCACCTGCAACGATTACCCACTGCACTATAGACCATTTTTATGGCAAACGCCACCAGGTGGTGCTCTAGTCTTTGACGTCCCAGAGAACTTCCGGTTTATAAAAAGAATGAACAAAGGCCACCTTAACACCGCTGCTTGAAATGTAGATGAAACGTTTAACCACCGATTCTCCAGGTGAACGCCAAAAGAACGAAGGAGTGCGAGATCTGTTAAAATGTTTTGAGTATTCTTGTAAACCAACTTGCCTCCTCCAAGATGTAATATTGTACAGCCGAAGGCCCTCGTTAAATCTCCAACTTTGTTGTCCGTGTAGCATTTATGCTTTCTAGCACTGGTGACATAAGCAAGCTCAACAGGCTTGCAAAGACGGTGCGACCGGAAGTCGCTTGGGACGCAAGCGGCAGTTCATGTTTGTAAACAGCAAAAGGGTCTATACCAAATGATTGACGAAAGAAAAGTAAATGCACTGTACCAAAACATTTTTATATATGAAAGACTTCGTACGCTGCCGTTGCCGCGGCAGCTTATGCAACCGCAATCTTTACCGAGAAACGCATGCGGGGAGCGCTACGTGCTTCGCATTGTTAGCGGGGCTAGTGACGTCACTCCACACTTCGTACTCTGCCGTTGCCGCGGCAGCTTATGCAACCGCAATCTTTACCGAGAAACGCATGCGGGCAGCGCTACGTGCTTATCAGCTATCACGTGCGCTTTGACACTTGTTTTGTGGTTTTCTTATTGAAACAAGTGTCAAAACCACATGATAAAGGATAAGGCGCGCGCGAACGGTGATAAGGCGCGCGCGATGGTTTTCTGTCGACGGACATGAAAAAATCCCGACCTACGAGTCATATACAGCTTCGCTGTAGTCGAAAGTAAGCGTCGCAAGCCCCGTTTACAATGACACTTGGAAGAGTGACGTCGTCGTTTCAATCACGTCGTCACCATTTAGGCAGCGTGTCCTTGGTGGGTGCGCCGACGACACAAATGACGACGTGACCTAAGGATTACGTCCGTCTTTCAAGCGTCATTAGTGGGCAGAGCGCTCTTTTTGCGCGCAATTTTTTAAATCGGTGAACAAGAAGCGAAAATTGATCGGTTAATACCCCAAAAAACCATTCACCGTGTTGCAAACTCTTTAAAATGGTCTGGCTTTTCATAGCTATTGCCCTCCTGCAACTCGAACGTGACTCATAAAACTAAACTACAAAGCTACTTAACAAATTTTACATAAGTAGTCAACTTAGGGTGCCGATTATACCCTCATCTAATGTCTGCCGAGCCTGATAACTACATGCAAGGACGGCGCTCGTCTAACTCTCTCCTCTTTTTAAAAATCTGTTTGAATTAAAATAAACACCCTGTACACTCCCTACGGATTGTAGCACGATTCCCCGGATGCATATTGATCCCGTCTCAAATGCCAGGGCCCTTTCCCCCCGAGTGGTAAACCCCACCGACAAAGTACCGGTCTTGCCTCCCCCGAGTATCAATATTCCTGGTATCAATACTCTTGTGCCCAATTCCCGTGCTATGCCAGTGCTGCGATCCCCTTGATCACCTTTGCTATTTAAGATAGCCAAGATAGCGAGAGAAATTGAGGGCAAGTTTTTATTGCCAGTTATAAAGCGGGCGTATGTTTCGCGCCCCGTCGGTGCCTGTGAGGGGTGTCGAGGTGGATTTCATCAAGAGGTGCGGCAAGTTTGTGTACGCACGTGTCGGCGTGCTGGGGGTGTCTTATTGGGTTGATTGTTTCGTTTTTATCTTTCCCGTCTCTTGTTCACTTGCTGTGCTGTGCAGGGGTTGCCAGTTCCCAGTCAGTGCTGTGTTGGGGTGCTCCTTCTAGACCTCCGTTTTTAGAGTGCAGCTCTTAGGCGCCCGTTTCCGGCTTGAGCGGCGTCGGCGTAACCGTAAGGTCACGTGACCCCCACAGGTCACGTGATCCCGATGTCACGTAACCACCAGATCACGTGAACCCCCCCCCCCCGTGAGGGGAGGGAGAAAGGAGGGGTATACTCCCCCTCAGTACCCTTTCCTCCTCCTCCTCAAAAGCTGCGCTCCAATTCGGCGTTAGACGGAGTTATAAACGGGTTTCATTTTTTTAATTGCTCTATTTAGCTATGTAAAATCTACTAGACCGACTCTGTTGTTGAAATTGAAATAGTGTGTCAAACTCTCTGACTTCAATATTAAAACAATGCACACAGCCACAGTGCCCTGAACTTGGCCGGACAAGGTCAAGCGATAACTTGACCTGGAGGAAGTGGGGGAAGTCAATACGGGGGTGCCTGTGCGTGGTATTTGAAAGCCGGGGATTTTGGCGTTGGGGGACTTAACGAGGGGATTTGCAACGGGGGCTTTGATACGAGATTTTCTGGATTGGGTTATTTTGTGCACCATCCACCTATACGGTACCTCTTGAATAATTGGACCAGGTGTGTTAAACTATCAGAGACAGAGACAGCTAATGTTCGACCAGTGAAGAACGCTTTGACGAAAAAGGGAATATACCTCTTGTAAAATAGACCATCCTAACGGCGTACTGCCGCGCAAAGCATCTTGGGTACTTTTTAACTACCGTTTCGGGTTCGATTTGCCAACCTCAATTCAGGACATCCCGTCCAGACCAAATATAGTGCATGCATTTTTGGAATACTTAAATTTATGGTGTTGCCTGCCAATACAGATAGAATTCTGGGACACGTTTTTTGGGGCTCCCGACGTACCAGAGTTTGTGCGCAGGTAACCAAAGGAAGAAGTGTACTGGGCCGATCATCCTGTTCCGTCGCCTCGATGTCCTAGGTTTCTTAAATGATTCGTGACCCAGGAGGGTCATTTACGATAAGGAAAGCGGGACATTTAAGACAAACAGACACCTTTCCTTATCGTAAATTAATAATCAGCACGCTCGAACCACCTACAGGAGGGTCATGCTGCGCTCTATAGTGGTATGCCCAAGCCGCCGTAAAGAGATGGGATGCGGCAGGCCTTACTCCGACTCCTGGCTAAGTCTAGTAGTCACTACGGCCGCTGGAGGTACGTGTTTCAGCGGGGTTCTCAGGAAAATGAAAGGGTACAATGCAAGCGAGCGCTGACTTTATTTTCATGCTGTGCTGAGATGCAGTACTTCGTCAACGGGGCAATCGAAATCGAAATCATGCCACTTCTCTTCATGGCCACAGAGGTTCCATAATGCAACGCGCGCAGTGTTGCATGCAGGGATTTTTGGAAGTAGTCTATTCTTTCTGCCACGGACTCCGAGACGTCCGAAATGCTAGAAGGAGGTATGGAGTCGAGAAGTGTTGCTGTTCATGAAGACTTATCATTTATGCCACTTGTCTATTCGCCCTGGTCACCTAGCTGTAGAACCCTACAGGAGGCCAAGGTCAATGACAGGTTCCTCTATCGCAGCGGCAGTATAGATCTCTTCCCCCGAAACCAAACAGGTGGCATAGACGGGGATTCTGCGGTATACAGGTTAGATGTTGTAAAAAATGAAAGAATTTCACAAATCTCTATCTCTGTTAACGCGAAATTAGAGCGCAGCTCTTGAGGAGGAGGAGTGGAGGGTACGGAGTGGAGGTACGGAGTGGAGGGTATGCCCCTCCTCCTCCCCTCCTCCCCTCATCCTCCTCTCTTCTCCTTCTCCTCCAGTTTCTTCGCTAAATTTAGCGGGGGAAATGGTGTCAGATGACTTGGTGTCACGTCACCTATGAACAAATGCGTATTCAGTTTATCTGAATTTGTTCAGTTTCTCCGCTAAATCTAACTGAAAAACTGAATTTGTCCGCTAAATCTAGCGGAGAAATTGAGTTTCCCCACTACATTTAGCAGGGAATTGAAATGGTGTTGAGGTCACAGGACGTCAATTTTCGCGCTAAATTTAGCACGGTTACGCCGACACTGACGGCGACGCCGACGCCGCCAAACACGGAAACGGGCGCTTAAGAGCTGCGCTCTAAAACCATTCTTTCCCTTCCCCAACACACCTGGACAGCGAGATAGGGCTGTGGGAAGCGAGGGCTTAATTAAACTTATCTGATTTGATGACAGGAATGACGGCCGACTTTGTCCACGCAGATGGCCGAGTGCCCGTCCTTCAGCCAATGTGGTGTTTTCCAACGTCTGCTGGAGGCTTTGCTTGGCAAGATGAGCTACGCCGACGTTCTTGAGTGCCTGGCACGTGACCTCGTCAGAGCCCGGAGCGCTTTATTTTGATCTTGGAGCACTCGCTTTAGCTCTACCAGGCTGAAACCTGAGTGATTGCCTTTGCTGTATCACCATTATGAGGGGAGATTCGTATGGTCTGGTGGGCCGTTTAGAGAACCGGTTTCAGAACCTTGGTTTTGTTGCAGCAAAAGAACGCCGGCCACTATCGCATTGTACAGAAGTACGCCTAAGGGTGCTCGAACTGCGGATTAGAGTAATCGTACCTTCGAAGTTTGGACAAGCTTACTGGGGACTTTTGAAGCTGTTCAATAAAGCCCAGTCGTCGGTCAGTTATTCGTTTGTCAATGTCTTCTGAATACTTTACTCCTCGGTGTAGAACGCGGCTCCAGGGAATTCATCCGCGATATATATATGCGGGTAGTTTCATCTCAAATCGTGCAGGCAAAAAAGGTAGAATTTTTAGTTTCGCTAAAAAAATATATTGTTATGGCGTCGTCTCTAAAAACGCAGTAGCTACAAACCGCAAGTTCGTCGGAATTTTTGTTCTCGACTTACGAATTGTAAAAGAGGCCGCGGCGCAAAGCAGTGTTTTTCACATCCGTCGCGGGTCGCGACGCAGCAGAGGCTGGTTGCACTATTTCTCCACGAGGCGCGGTGCCGCCGGGGCCGAGAAGCGCTCCGATAGAGAAGCCGGAAACTTAAAAACCCGTCGAATTTGTGCGGTTTTTCAGAAAGCCGTAAAATGCTTCTACGTGCCTTGTAATCGCTTTGCAATTTGTTGATGTTAGGGTTTTTCGATGATGTGAGTAAATATTCATGGAAACCATGCCCTTAAACCCAATATTAAAGAAGTTAATTACGCAAAAATAATTAACAATGTAATTATCCCGGACTTTACTAATATTACTAAATAGGCCCCTGCTCCAGGACCAAACGGCACAAGCCTTTGTTTTGTTGCGACGCGTAGTTTTCGCAATATCGAATTTGTCCACCTTTCGTGAAACACCCTGTATATCGTTTTTTTAACTGAACAAATTTGTATTAAAAAAATAAAAGCCGCAGTAAGTACATTTATTTGGTTTAGGTGAGTTATATGGCCAGGGGACATAGTATAGAGGGTCTCAATCGTACCGATCAGTTGGCTAATTAATTAAAATTTGTTAATTAACTTTATAATTATTGAAAATAGACACATGGTTACAATTGGAAACTTGCTGAGGGTCATCATAAACCACTAAATCAGTAATTTTCAGAAAGACTTTGAGCGCTTGTGAAGCGTGGTAGTGCACTAAAGTTACCACTCGTGGAGCAGGTACAAGGCTAGCGGTTGCAGTAAGGAGCCCGCGCGATTTTTCCGTCTGTTATCTATGTCCCAGCTAGTGCCACTAAATAAGCTACGCTTCAGAGTAACGACACTTGTTCATATTGTGGCTTAAAAGCATGGTTGCCAGTTATCTGAGGATTTATCTGAAATCCCAGGAAACGCTCTTCCGTCCTCCACAAATATTAAAACAGTTCGCGACAGCGCAAAGCAATATTATAGAGCTTTCTAACACCGAATCTAATGCTGAGGAAGTCGCACTTTTGAATCATGGCGGATCGGCAGTTGCGTGTCTACTCTGCGCAAGCACCAAAATGTCGGTGCCCACAACAATGTTGGCAGAACAGAGTGCCGATACTCTGAGCACAGTTCATTTAGTGGGTCTGGCCCCAGCCTTGTAACTGCTCCACGAGTGGTAACTTTCGTACACTACTACGCTTCTCGCGCGGTCAGTCTTTCTGAAATTTACTGATTTAGTGGTTTTCGATAACGCTGAGCAAGTTTCTAATTGGAACAATATGTCTGTAGCGGAAAGGTAATCCGAACCGACGAGAAGACGACGATAAGGTTCGCAGAAAAACCAGAGGCGCAAGAAGGAGCTGGAGGACAGAAGAACGATCTCGGATTTCTACACTTACGACCACGCTCATCTGAGCGTCTCGAGACCTGCTTCCGGCTGAGGGCCGAGTTTTAGCGCCGCCTAGTGAGAGGCGTTCTCACTAGGCGGCACAAAAACTCGGTCCTCCTACTCGTCGGGTTCTTCTGTTATCCGTGGGTGCGTGCCAGCTGATTGCGCTTTTGGTTTCAAGCGCGTTCACGCTGTAAAACGTTTTAGATGCGGAGCATCTCTTGCTCGGGCTCTACGTCCCTGCGGCGTTGGCGTCGGCGTCGTAGTCCGCACCCACACTACGCATTCGCAACTCTCCTCCTTCCTCTCTCCAACAGCTGCGCGTTGCTCTCTCCGCTCCCCTCTCTCTCCTACCAGCTGCGTGCACTTCGCGTGCGTTCGTTTCTACTCACACCGCGCGTGCATGCGGCTCTCCCTCCCTCCCCTCCGGGGGAACGCGCTGCTTGCGTTTCCTCCCGGGGGAGTGAAAGGGAGGATAGTTTTGGGCGGGCGGGTCGCAGCGCCACGCCAGGGCTCTCCGGTGGGGTGGGCTTTCCCCGCAACTCTGCGGCTGTCGTCTGCTAGCGTTTCTCGGCCGCTCGCGTCCGCCGCAGCCCAAATCCGGCCGGCCAAAGCAAGAAATCGGTCAAGAAGGGAATAAATTAATTACGATCCGCGATGCTCCGCATCACCCCATGGTTCCCCTCGGGAAGATGGTGTACTTCTTTTTCTCGTGTGTTAAGGATACGGAAGTATCCACCTCGTTAATTAGTTGGCCTTCTTATTTTAGTTCGCGCAGCCAACACCAAATAGTATTGGCTGCGCCCGCGCGCCGCCAACAACAGAGAGCCAACTACAACCTTATGCAGCGCGGAAAAAGACAAAAAAAAAAAAAAAACGAGTTTTGTGGCCCGCCACGAGGCGCCGCTGAAACTCGGCCCTCCCGGGGAGTGCGTGGCTGGAGTGTTTCCAGATGGAGTGGTCGTAAGTATAGAGTAGGTCGTGATCTCGACACAGAAACAACCGACCGCCCTACGATGAGTACCTAAGATCTCAAGCGGACTCTGAAGCGGACAACTGCCAAAACTCAAGCCTTCACTGCTGGTG